>JAODAL010054264.1:0-24749 GCA_025379985.1 Phyllomedusa bahiana
TCAATTAGAAATAAAAGTTGAAAAATAAAATTTGAAAACCGCACTACAAAGTTTGGGGGGGTTGTAAAACTGGGGTGGAAACTTTTTTACCCTCATTGCTACGTCTGGGTGTCTCATTTTTGTGTGTTTTTTTTATTCTGATAGGGGGGAGGCTTTTTATGAAAAATTTTGCTGAAACAAATTTTTCCCCGGTCAGCAACAACATTTTTTAAAATTGGGCTAAAATTGGCTTTTGCCCCCCAGCAGCAGTCAAAAAAAAATCTGCCTATTGCTCTTTATATAGTAGTGGTGCCGGGAAAAGCATATGGCCACTGCCCGAAAAATTTGGGGAGATGACAGACTTACAGCAGGCCACAATTTCCCCCATGACAAAAAAATTGCTGTGGGGATGTGGAGTTTTTGCGAAAAGAGAGTAACAGGCTACTTCAACAGTATGTCGAAAATACAGTAAAAATTTACAATAAAGGATCGCTCAACCTTAAGGGTTTTTACTAAGATTTACAACAATTTAAGCGCATAAGATAGTACGCTGCTCAGAACCCGTATTCCACAGAGTAAGATACACTTGCAAGAAATTTTTCCCCGGGTCTAGCACCAAAAAAATGGATGAGCACTTTACCACATGAAAAAAAAAAGGGTTTAAAAACTTTCGGGGGGGCTTTAAACAAAAGGGAAAGATACAGGGCCTGAGCAAATTTAATTAATAGGGTTAGGACTTATATCTATTTTTTTATACTTTTCCGTACTCACTATTAAATTTTATTATCGAGCACATGTACTTCCCCCGTTTTAAAAACCCCTCAGAAAGTTTTTAAAACATTTTTTGTTCACTGGGACATGGACGTCATCCACTTTTTTTGGATGAGGCCTATTATGTATTAAAAGCTAAGTGGCCACATTCCCCACGAAACCCAAAATTTTACAATGAGGGTTTTTTTTTAACCCTGCTGGGGGTGTACAGCAATAAATAAAATATATAAACCAAATTATAAAAATTTTACATGTTTACATAAATTAGGGGATGAGGAAAAAATTATTTTTTTAGCATTTTTCAAAAGTGATGTATGATAACCCCCAGCCTTCAGGCAACCAAAAGTGAAGGGAGCAGAGATGCAGGGGCATGGGGTTCATGTCTAAATAAAAAGGGTGACAGACAGGGCTAACAGTGCTGGGAGGATTGGGGCGGGGGCAGGGAAGTCCAAATTTGAACGGAAATGATTTGGACTTGTAGGAAAAAGAACGCAGGAGAAACCTGACACCCCCCACAACCAGGAAGTTTCATTGTTCTTCTGACCGATAGTACCGGGGCAAAAAAAAAAAAACACATGAAGATTGTGGAAATTTTTTGCTTTTTAAAATAAATGCTATTTATAGTATTCTCAAAATCTTTAAACCCCCCGGGGATCCCCTTTTAATCCAACAACTTTAAATATAACTGTTTGCCCCTGGCCCGCTGAAAAAGGTCCACTTATAGACAAGTAAGTAATTTTGGCTTTGATTGGAAAAGGCCCAAAGGGAAAATGCACAGGTGCCATCCTGGTCCCCGGAATCCCAGCTGTAAATAGCATTAGAGTCTACGGAATTACTATGGCAGTCGGAGCCCACTCCTTTTTGCCCCCAGTCTTTTACAAATAGATTTGAAATCACTTGTTCCCTTTCTTTCCATTTGCCCATTCCAGAAAGCAAATCCCTGCTTCCTCTTCTCAAAAAAAGGCCTTTCTGCACTGGACTTGAAGCGATGAATTTTTCCCACCTTCCCGACTTCATCATCATACCCCTGGGGGCTGGAAAGGTCATCAACTTCCCCTTTTTTTTTCCCGGATGGTACTTAATGAAGGGACTATCAGCCATCCTGCTATTCCAGGCCCCCCAATTAAGTGGGTTTTTAAAAATTAGCCACAGGTTTTTTTTCAGTAAACCCCTGAAATTTTCCCCCCCATCAAATGTCGCAAATTTTAGGTTTTAAAACCTTTACACCCTTTAAATCAAGTGTCACGTTACTAGTGGTACACTGGAATCCAATGGCGAGGGTCTTTTGAACACAGCGAAGGAAATCAGACTGGAAAGGGGGCAGCAGAGTGGGACTTTTTTGGGTCCCCGGGAAGGTCGGAGGAGCACGTTGAGTGAAACGTAGGTATCAATATTTGCAGGCTAAACCACAAAGGTGAGAACTAAAGAAGGGAAGTTCCCGGCTAGAGGCTGCACAGCGGACTTAAACACAAAACTCAAGCAATTTGGGCAAACAGGCTTGAGGGTTTTAAAAAGGTGACAACAGGAAACAGAAAACAAGATGGCAAACCCAGCGAGACACGATCCACCATCTTGACTGAGGGGAAACAAAAAGGGGAAACACGTAAACAAGAAAAAAAGGGATAGCAGGGGATTCCGACATTTCTCCCCCCCAAACACGGGCCCTGGACGAACCTACTCGGTCTTCCGGATGTATTTGATGAAATTGTTTTTTCAGTCAAAGTTTTTTTTTGGGGCCATAACCTTGCCACTTAATGAGGGAATTTTTAGTGGTTTTTGAAAATTCTCGAGTCCAGGATTTGCTCCACAACAAACTGTTTTTGCCCCTCAATCCCACTGCATCAGGAGGGGCAGAAAAAACATCCCCGGAAAGGGAAAGGGGATGGGGATTTTTAGCAGAGAACATAAAAAACAGGATGGACTTCAAAAGATGGGGGGAGTTTGGCCGAACACTACTGGATGATTTTTTTTTATGATCTTTTACGGCCCCAAAAAACTTCTGCCCGTTTGGGGAAGGGACTCTAAGTTTAAAATTTTTCTTAGAAAGCCATATTTATCCCCACCAAAAATTGGTGCTGGCCTAGACTTTTTATCTCCTCTTTTTGGAATTTTTCTTGACCCTCTCTAGTTTTTTCCTTTAGTAGCTTTAAATTTTGCTTAATCAAGATCCTTTCCCAAAGCAGCTGGAAAATTTGGAACAGCAGGAATTAAGGAATATTTGGATGTACCCCAAATTTGCAAAAAAGGGATTTTTTTTGGTGGGGCATTTTGGAATTACGTACGAAAATCACACAGGAAGCGACAACCCCGTCATCTTGTAATAAAAATAAGAAATCGCGTATTTTTTCCAGGTCTGATTTGTGCTTCATCTTCCGTTAGATTGTGGGTGAAAGGGTTTGATAGAAAAATATAAATTAAAGCGCTGAGAAAAAACTCCCCCAAAATTTTGATGAAAATGCACCCCACACCAAAATAATTTAAATCGGAACACCATGAAACAAACACATCCGAACTATTAGGTCACATTGTCCTTGGTATAGGGTAGCCCGTACAGGGGATAAAAAAGGCACCTTTGGTGAGCCGGTCAACTACTAGCTTTTTATGCCATTAACTGTGCCGGAAGTCATATATTGGAAGCACAAACTTTTGTTGCTGCAGTGCTCTAAGTGACTGTTAATTTTTATATTGTGTTGCTTTTTTTGGTTGAAAATGGGAAAAAGGGGAATTTTTAATTTTATATTTTTAAAAACGTTATTTTAATTTTTTTATTACTTGTAATTTTAGGACCCCTACAGTACTTAACTCCCCAAGGAACTAATTAATTTTCAGAAAACTGGGGAAATTTTACAGCTCTCCAGAAGGGGTTTTATTAGAGGCAGTAAAGGCACCCCATCTCCATTGGGCCCCTCTGTTTTGACTACCATTCAGAATCCTGTGATTGCAATACAGGAGAGACAATCGGGAGATAGAAGGGGGTTTTCCCCTCATGCATAACTGCCTAGATACAAAAATAGAAACAGATTCTACCAGCACTCAAAAGATATGTTTAAAAAGTGAAAAAAAATTTAATTATCTCAAAGATCAAAAACCGAAATAACCATCACAGAACAAACATGGTTGATGCGTTTCAGGTCAATATTGTGGCCCCTAATCAAACGCGAAAAAGGGGTCACAAGATTGCCTGAAACGCATCAACCATTTAAAAAATGTGATGGTAACTTCGATTTTTATGCCTTTGTAATATGGGATAATTAAAATGTTTTCACTTTTTAAACATCTTTCGAGTGCTGGAAGAATCTGTTTCTATTTTGTGCCTCGATCTGCACCTGTGGCCGAGTGATCAGCTTCCCTGCAGAGGACTATCATACAGCAGCGTGAGAGAGTAACAAACTTAAATTTTTTATGTCTTTTTAAACTCCCAAATGTCGCAGTTTGTCCCTGACCGGGGGCATCAAGTTGTTTGATGGCCAAATCAAATTATCTCCTTTTCCCAGCTGCTGAAAGCAAGAGCCAACTGTAACAAATACCACATCTGCCATATATATGGTCTTACCTCAGAGCATTTTCCCTAAAAGCATCAGTGGCATCAAAGGGCCCTTTTACTCTTCCTACCAAATTTTTCCCGGGGTTTGGGAGTCTGTCTAAAACAGTATCACTGTTCTGTGGAAAGTGGTTAATTAACAGTGGATGAGACCCATTTTTGGTTTGTACTTAATGAAATGTATCTTTTTAATGTCATGACCATAATGGGCTTAAATCAGATACTTACAACTGCATGTGGATCTGCACAAGCAGGTGAAACTTTTGGAAGTTAGCCTTAGACCTCATCCCCCTGTGCTACTTGGGAAAGAAAAACGGTACAGTAATGTTGAGCAACGCTCCAACCCCCTCCACAGGGGGACTTTTGATAATAAAAAAACTGACATAAATTAATATCTTTCAAAACAGTACCGAAAAGCCAAAGTATAATACATGGGGAGATGGCATAAATGCAAAAATACCGATAAAACAAACATCACACGATGTTTATGTATGAGGGGGTGGTTGCTGGTATTATAATTGCATACAGATAAGTCGTTACAAAAGGGTGCCATTTATGTAATACATGTGCACTCTATTATTCATTAGGGGGGCTGCCCACACTTTTAGTGTCCAACAAAAATTAAATACACCCCTTTTCCCCCGACTTTGGGGAAAAAAAAATAACGTACTGGAAAAATACAAATAAGGGGTATTAATTAACAGTGGCCACTAAAATTTCACAAGCCTGCAAAACTGTAAAGGTTTTCCCCCCATACAAGAATTGTACAAGGGGTTGCCCTAATAGCATTTTTTGGCATTTTGCAATCTCCCCATGTATTAATTCTGGCTTTCCTCATACTGGGTAAAACAGGCATCAATTAAAGTGCAGTTTTTTTTTTAAACAATTTCCCCCTATGCCCAGGGAGGGGTTTGAACACTCTAATCATTACCTGCCCTGTTTATCTTTCCAACCACAGGGTTTTGTGTTCCCTTCTATTGGTTCAGTTTTTAGTCCACCCATTGAGCTGTAATATGGCCTTTTTGTGTTTTTTCACTTATACATCTGTCAATTACTGTTTTTAACTTTCATCTTACCAGTGAGTTCAAATGCTCAGCTTTTAGAACCCGAAACAATGAATGAATTTAAAACAAAGAAGAGCCTCATCTTTTTTTAAAGAGAACCTCACATAGTTTTTGCCCCCCTTGCTGAGGACAGAACAAGGTAGTGCAGGGATGCTTTTTTTCCATCTTGTCCCTTATTCTTAAAAATGCGTAGTTTTTTGTGTATTTAATCTCAAATCTGCAGTTTTCACCCAAAAGTCATTTTAAAATCCTTTAAGTGCATTTTTTTTTAAACCCGGCCAAACGAGGCTATTTCCCCCACCTCAAAGACAAACCTATTTCTTTAATAGGTAAAAACAGTAATAACGTCATGGCGGAGCTAGCCTTTGGTGGGTGGGGTTTTAAACACCCCCATGAATAAATTTTTGGGTTTAAAACTCTAAAACGCGGGACTACAGAAAAGGCACAAAACCTGGAAAAGAGGCTGACACTAGCTTTGCTGCCCCCGCAAGGGGCACAACCTATGTGGGCAGGTTCCCTTAAGTTGTATCCTTCAGTTATCACCATTCCCGTTGGCTTCAAAAAATGCTCAAAAACAAAAATGTGAACCACCCCAACGCTAGGCCAATTTCTCTTACTTTAAAAGGTACCTAGCACTGAATTACTCCTGACATTTGGGAGTGGGTTAAATTCACATATTTTCTTTTAATCAATAATGAAAATCTAATAGGAATATTTATTTCATTGTGTGATTTTTTGCAATTTTGTGATAAATGGCGACTGTGCGTCTATTTCTACTTTCAGCTTGGTATCCCATTTATGAAGTCATGCTGGTTTTAAGGGTACCTCTATCAGTGTTTTATTTACTTCTCTTTCTGTCATAAAACTGAAAAAGAAAATAATGCAGTGCAAAAAGAGCACTCCCTTTCCGAAATTTTGGGCTTTTTGCCATTTTCCCTCCAGTCGCGGGTTTTGTACAACCTCCCGGCTCACCCCGCCATTTTTTTGGGTCATTTGCTGCCTGGCCCCTCACTTTTCCCTCTACTGAAATACCCACTCTCATCATGGTGACTTTAAATCCATTTTTTTACCCATGTCCCCCCTGCCTCTCAGATCCTTTAACTAACCCCTTTTTCTTGGGCCCCTCCAGTTTTCTAACCTCCCCCACAAGGATGGGGAAATCTCTGATCTGGTTTTCTTAACCGTCCCAATCCTAATTTAATAATTCTCCTTACACTCTCTCTAACCCCAATCTTATTTCCCTTTACTATTACTAATTCTCACCCCTCCTGACACACCTGCCCTCTTTCCCTTCAGAAATATCCGCCCCGATGAACTAAGGTTCACAAACACCATACATCCTCACTCCCCCAATCTCCTCCCTCCCTGCCCTGACCTGGCGTCCAAACAATATAATGAAACTCTTTTCCCCCACCCTGGACACAGGCCCCCCCACACACCGCACACCAGAGTCGACCCCACCCCCAGCAAAACGCCTCAGACTCCCTTGCAGCGATGATCCAATGTCGGGGCGCTTTTAGGAAGTCGAAACACCGCAGACTTTCTCCCACAAATTTATGCTCAGGGAAAATTATCAAACTCCCCTTCACAGCGCCAAAAAAAAATATTTCACCTCCCTCAACGCAACCTTACACAACAAAACCCTAAACGTCTGTTTGACACCATCCCTCCCTTCTTAGGCCTAAAGCTCAGGCCCCAGTCTTGACCTCTGTGCTGAAGACCGGGGCCCCTCACTTTAAAGAAAAATTGACAAAATCCGGCAAAACATCTCACTCACACCCCAAGCACACCTGGTCCCTCCCCGCACTCCCCCCCCTACTTTCAGCTCTTTACCCGACGACAGCAGAAAAGTGTCCCGGGTTCTCTTCTGCCGCCCCCCCCACCTTCTAGTGACCCCCATTTCCCCCCCACCTTTGTCCATCCTTTTTTTCTCCACTATCATCTCTCACATAACTGCAAAACTGTAACCTCTCTCTCTCTCCTCTGGGGTCTTCCCATTTTTTCCTTTAAAAAAGCTATTAAAAACCCCCTTTCTGAAAAAACCCACTCTGGGCCCATCCCCGCTGATAAATACCACCCTCTCTAACCCGCCCTTCATCTCCCCAAAATCCGGAACGCTTGCAAATCTCCCTAAACCGCTATCTCCCGCTAACTCTCTTCTTGACCCCCTTTCAATCAGGTTTCCGCACCCACACTCCCGGAAAAGCTCTAACTAAATCTCCAATGAAAACTCCAACACAAAAACGCAGGGTAACTACTCATTGTTGCTTCTTTTGGATCTCCTGCAGCTTTTTTCACGTTTACACCAACTTTTCCCTCAGCATGCCATCACCATTTGGGCCCCCAGGGCACCGCTCTCTCTTGGTTTTTCCCACCTCCTAACCCCTCCTTCATGCTCATTTTCAGGTTTTACCCTCCTCTCCTCTTTCCCCTTGCTGTCGGGGGGCCTCAGGATCCGTTTTTTGGCCCTCCTCTTCCAATCAAAACCCCCAATTGGACAAACCCTCACAGATTGGCTTCCCGTACCATCTCTACGCTGATGACACCCAATTTTACACCTCCTCCCCAGACATCACTCCTGCTCGCACAAAACACCAGGACTGCCGTCTGCTGTCCCCCTGACATCATGTCCCCCCCTGTATCTAAACTAAACCCCACTAAACTGAACTTCATCATCCCCCCATCTACTAACAGACCTTACCCCCCCCTTTCTGTCTCATTTTGGGGGCACCACCAAACTCCTAGGCAGCAGGCCCCCCGTCTGGGGTTATACTAGATTCCGATCTGTCTTTCTCCCCCCTATTTTCCAATCCCTTCCCCGTCCTTCACCCCACCTCAAAACAAATTTCCAAATCCTCCGTTTTCACTTGGAAAAAAAACTCAAAATCTCTTTTGCTCTATTCATTCTCTCTTTACTACTGTAACTCCCTACATCGGGCTCCCCTCTTTCAAACTCCCCTCTCCAGTCTTCCTAATCACCCAGCTTGTCTTCTTTTTCCCAAACCGCTTACTGATGCCCCACCCTTTCATCATGCACTGGTTCCTATCCATACAGGGTACAACTAAAATCATCACTCTCCTCTAAAATCCCCCAACGCTGCTCCTCCCCACATCTCCTCCCTTTTCTGTCACCACCCAACCCCTCCTCCGCCTGCTGATGAACAGGTTTAAATACAATCATCCGAACCCCCATGCCCTCTCCAAACTTTTACACGGGGGCACCAGTTCCTGGAACATGCACCGCGGGCCCATCAGGCAAAACTCAAAATCCCTACTTTAAAAGGGCCCTGAAATACATCTTCTCACCCCGGGCCCACCCAAAACCCCCAAAGCTAAACCCCCCCCACCCCACACTCCCCCCGCGCCTCATCCATTTCGCACTTAACTGTAATAGATTTAAAAAAGGGGGGCATTCATCCGAATTTTTATTAAAACAACCCCAAATTTTATGTCAAATGGCTGAGCTTGAAAAACTAGCCTTCTTGCCCTTCGTTCCCCTTACACCCAATAGATTTTAACTCTTTCACGGGCCCTCACACTTTTTCCCCCATCTTAAGACTTTTTAAAGTGTAAGTCTGTACGTTTACCCCCAAATTGTAAAGTGCTGCGGAATAATTTTTGGGATATAAATAAAGATTATTATTATTATATTTTTTGTGCTTTTCTTTTAACTGACAATATAGCACAACAAGCTGCATTATTTTTTCCCTGTATTTTGTCCAGAATCTGTGACAGAGGCTCCAAATTGAACATCCTACAATGCAGAAGTGAACATGGCCTAAGGTGACATCCATTTCCTGAAATAGAAGGGAAAAAGCTTTCTGCAAATATTGCTTTTTTGGGTTTCATTTTTGTGGTATTATGACATGTTTTTCCCCCGCTGCACAGGGGCCCAACTGTGAAAAAACAGCTGGCAACTGCCCAAATTTTTAGCTGGCCCTTCATACACCCCCGGCCCCCATCATTTGTGATATACATGTACATCATATGTCAAAATTGGGTTAAGGAATTTAAAATCTCACATATTATGGGTTTTAAAAGTGGGGATTCAACCCGTTCCTTACAGCATAGATTTCTGAAGGAAAGAGAAGAAGTAATTTTTAAAAACAAATATTCCCGTTCTACTTTACAAAACAATGAAATAAAACACGAATCTGGCATTTTCATGTACCGTTATTATTGTCCTCTAAGTTTGATTCTGCTCCTATTCAAGAAGCCTCACAGTGTATTATATTAAAACTACAATCTTAAGGTTATAGTGGAACTAAATTGATATTTCACACCTAGAAAAATACATGTGATTAAAACTGGGAAAAGCAATGTTGACCAGCTTTAAGACTCCGCCCATCATGGGTTTTACATTACTTCAAAATTTTCAGAATTTTTTTTAAGGCAATGAGAATTTTTCAACAAAATGGTTTTTTTTCAGTGGCATTTAACTGTTTTTTACAGCAAGGTTTTTTGAAGGAAATTATAGCCTTCCCCAGTGTATTTTTTTTTAAAAATTACCAAACTTAATTTTCAGTTGGGAAAAAAATTTTTTATTTTACCCCTAGGAAAAAAACATGAAGTGGCACTGACTCTAAGGGCTACTACCAAAGGCCAAAAAAGTAAAACCCTAGGCAATTTAAAGCAAAAACCCATTTTTTAGTAATATAAAACTATAATAACCTTTTTTTCATGGGAAAGGGGGCCTTTGGGCCATTAGATTACCATTTCCTGGGGGGAAATTTTTTTTTCACAGAAAAGGGAAAATTTTTAAAAATCTGAACCCTCAGTCTGCCACTTGCCAAAAGGGAAAAGAAATTTTACAAATTTTTCCCCAAAAATTTTTTCCCCTTTAACCCCAGACAGTGCTCTAAGAAAACCACAAAAATATTATGAAACTCTGCAAACCCCAAAATAATTTTTGAAAAAAACCCTATAAAAAAAAAAAAAAATAACCCTGTATTTTTAAAAAATTAAATTTTTAAATTGACTTTTAAAAAGAAGGGGCAAAAATCAAAAAATAAAAAACAAAAACAAGAAAGTAGTGGAGGAATGGGCTCAAAGGAGCTTATCTCAGCACAAAGGAGCAGGGAAAGGGGACCCTATAAGTACCCTATTTGGCCTACTCAACCCTAATACCTTCCCATGGAGTAGTCGCCCCTGTCCGGAACCTATTTCTTCCACACACTTACCCTATTAAAGAATGACTATGTCCCAACATGTTTCAATGTTCCATGTACATCTCTTCAGGTGACAGATATAGGGAGAAAGTTAAAAGTCCACTACAATGTACAAACATACTAAAAAATAATGTCTTTTCAAATACAGACCATGGTATCCACTCCAGACCTAAAACACAAAAACTGAGGGCATGATAACCGCTCAAAACATGTCCAAAGAAGTAACTGACACTCAATACGTTTAAGGCTATGTTCACACGACATATTCACGGCGTAATTGTGTTATCACGCGAATGTTCCTCTGCTGGAAATCCTTCACATTGTAGCTGTAGTGACTTGTCTAGGCACGCATGAGGAGAAACTTTTTCAGATGCTACAGATTATTATAGCACGTCTCTCAGAAGCTGCACATGCACCTACTGTCGTTCCACCTCCAGCTGTCACTGCTAGTCCTACTCTACACTTGCACTGTGCTGTCTTGTTACCACAGTAACCCCAAGACATACTGTAGGTTTCTCAACCAATGTACCATTAATTTTGAGGTTGTGACGCATCAGTTCACGTCGGATCAAGCCAAGATGGCCTTCATCATCAACTTGCTCTCAGGTGAAGCTTTGGCCTGGACTTTACCGCTCTGGGAGTGAGAGGATCCATTGAAGGTAAACCTACAGACATATTTTATCTCATTCTGCAAGATTTTTGAAGAACCTGGGAGCAATTCCTCTGTCACATCACTCTGATCCACTTCAGATAAGGTGATCTCACGGTGGGACAATACGCCCTTTAGTTCCACACTCTGGCCTCTGAGATGGCCTGGAATAATGAGGCTCTCATGGCAGCCCTCTGGGAAGGACTCTTTGGGCAAATGAAGGATGGACTATCTGGTCATGATCTTCCAACTACTCTGGATGACCTCATTGCTTCAGCCACCAGAATTGATGTTAATTTTTCGAAGACAACTGGAGCTTTGCCAGCAAGAAGAGTCCTCTCATCCATACCAGCTGCTCCGCCTTGCACCCGTATTCAAAAGATCACCACGGCCTCAATCAATTTATCCCCAGAACGAACTTATGCAGGTGGACAAAGTTAGTCTAAAAGAAGAGGAACGCACCCACAGGCACAGTCTGAACCTTTGCCTATACTGTGACTGTACTGAGCATTTCCTAAAAAAAACTGCGAGAGTTCATCTGGGAATTTCCAGCATTCAGGTCTCATGTGAGAGACAAGCTTGGGTGAAGACGTGTCCTTTCCACGCTTGACTACGCTGGTCACCTCAGCTCACCATTTAAACTTAGCTTTTAAGTCCTTGCCGCACTGAACTATGGTTCCACAGGAAACTTTATCCACTTGTCCCTGGTTTCCAAATTTCGGATTTCAGTCACTTGGCTATACAGGCCTCTGTTATTTTCTTTATTTGTTATTTCTGCTTCCAGCTTCTCCTGTTTCCTGCCAAAAATTAATGGATGCCTGCATTGAGACACAAATCAAAGATCCTTCTGCCACATCAGTCCTATGGCTGCAGTTTCAAGTCATCCTTTCTCACTGATGCTGGTCTTCACTCCTACATGCCTCTCTCCCTGCTGACCGCCTCTACCTCTGCCGACTGCCTCTGGAATTCCAGCTGTGGACCCCCAAGTCCAAGAAGATTCCCGCATCTGGCATTACATCAAGCCTGAAAGAAACTCTTGGGTACCTGAAGGTAATATCAATGCCCCACACCTCCTCCAGAGATTTCTGAAAAGAGAGAAAGGAGAGGGGGCTTAAAGGAGTAAGAGGGTTACTGTTATGATATGCGCCGCAGTCCCCACTCTAGACTGCAGACACACTTATGTCAGTGTTTCCCTCTCCGGCCACCCCCGTTTGCAGCATACTCACATCTCCTCGCTCCTGCCCCACTCCCATCTGCTGCCTGTGACCAGTGCGCACATACTCCTTCCGGCTCTTTGAGATTTTAGGTTCCAGTGCATCATTTCCTCCCCAATGGTTGGCCACCTCCTGCTTCTTAAGGAACTTTCTTCCCTGCTCCTTGCCAGATTGTTGGTGTGCCTTATTGCTCCTGACCCGTGCTTCATTACCTGTTGCTAGCTTGTTGTGTTTACTGGTACTGACCCTCAGCTATGGACTTGTGACTAAGCTTGCCTGCCTTGACCTCCATGCCTGTGACCTGAGTACACCTCTGCCTGTTCCCTGTGTACCATATTTAACACCTTGGCTGTCACCCAAGCTGCCACATCAGGGGTACTGATCAGGGAGTCACCTGCAGTCAAATCTATCCCGCCTGAGGTTGGCTCTGGTAAATATGAGGGGGCTCTTCAGACTTCGCTACCCGGCGTAGCCAATGTCACCACTTGCGGTGATCCAGCAGTCCCACACTAGCACCCGTGACACCTGTACTGTGTATAGCACATCAACTGTTTCTGGTGAAGACTATGCTGGGGATAGTGACCTGGGAGTATCCTACAGCCACGGTGCAAACCCCATTGTGGGGATTAAGGATGAAGACTCGATGCTGCTGAGACTCAGCTTTTCAGTGCAGCTGTAAATCAATTCCATGTGTGACCCAAGGGACACACTTCTTCCCTACAGGTAATGCTTGTAACAAACTCCTAGCCCTGCACTCACAGTTCCTATCATGTATTTTTTAACAGCCCTTGAAATTGGTTAAATAAGTTTTATGTTATACTCACTGGGTCATACATAATATATTTTCTTTTAATATTCTGTGTTGTCTGTGATCAGTCATAGGTGAACATGATGTTCAATATTTTTTCCTCATAGTCGAATATATCACCCCTTTAGCTAAAACATTTCCTTTCATTGCCAATATTTCTTGATAAATAAGTATGAACAATAGTGGAGTATGACAAATTGATCTACAATTGTGAAGAACCAGGACCGAGTTTCAACATTTTCATGACAATCTGGGTTGGTTCTCCACCTGAATTCAAAATAGGCCATTTAATAGGCCCATGGATATCCAGTTTAACTCCCACACTGTTACTATTATCAACATTCCAATGCTATACAAGGATATTTTATATCTAGCTCTAGTTACGTGAACTTCAATTGATCATTCCTTTCTCTGCTTAGTCCTTTTTATCTTTATCAAGAGCTCTCCCATAGCTCTCTTGTCAATTTTTAAGATATAAAAAAGTACACACACAAAGCAAAATAATTGCTTCATGCAGTAATACACCATCTGCTACAGTATGGTTTAGTTTCAATATACATAATGTACATGATTTACACTGAAAAATGAGCTAAATTCTTTGCTTGCACTGTATTTCTCATGCTTAGATACTTTCATATCTACCATTCCAATTGCAAAGCATTTATTATCAATCAGCCATATAAGTGCAGGGAATCCACATTTGTGCGTTGTTTCTGTAACCTTTCTGTTAACACAAACGGAACTGTGATGAACTTAAATTGATTTATTAATCAAATTGCTACATGGTATAAAACTGTAGATAACAAAGATAGTGTAAGATTAAAAAAATTAAAATAAAGCACTACATACATTTTTTGTTTTAATAAAGCTTTTTCAAATGTTAAAATAGTGGAACATAGAGGTAATGTTAGAAGAAGGGAAATAAACAATGTTAGTAGTTAAAGAGGTTTTCTCACTCCAAAGATTAGCTTTTAACATGTAGGAACAGGTAATTGAAAACTTTTTCTAAATACATAGTTTTTTTTATTTTACCTTGGTCATGAGATAAGAGAGATTTTATCTTGTGCACACAGGTTTCTCTGGTTACTGTCCATATCTCCATTCCTGATTAACGAGGGAAAGGGGGGGGATGTTACCAGGTATGCTCCAAAAAATTGTTGCAGAAGTTCCCCCCATAGGTGTTCCTTATGTTGTTTTGCTTTAGGCAATGTTTTCACCCGGTTAAAATTGGACGTATTTCAGTCCCGTTTTTAAACGGCAGTGCGCAAATTCGGCTGGATCTCCTAGTCATACGGAATCACAGTTTCTAGGAAAAATATGGATTACGTCTCCTCTCCCTGCTCGGTGAATCCGCCGGGCGGGGAGATAATTGACATGTGAATTACTAGAGGCGTATACGCGCCGAGGGTAATGCAAGTCTATGGGCCGGTGAGGTGCCGGCCCCCCGCACCCCACCCCCCCCGCCCCTGCCCCCCGTCCACACAGCGTAATTGCGGGGCGTAATTACACCCTGCATTTAAGCCATGTGAACCTAGCCTTACACTAATTACCAGTTCATCAGAAACTGAATCTATAGGGTTTAAACCTGTCAACTGTGCAGGCCATTCCAATCTTTGAAACCAGCTGGCTTCATCATCTCTTCTTAGGTAGCTTTAATATAACCGAGAAGTATGTTTTGAATCATTGTCTCGCTCTAAAACTAACCCATTACCAACTAGATTTACACAAGAAGTTATTATATAGCTCATCTAAATTGTGCGGCAGTCACCTTTGCAAGTCACCAAATTTGGATACAGCAAAAGAGTCCCATTTCGCTCCCACTTGTTTGACGATTGTTGTCAAACACTGGGGAACCATCCTTTTACCTACTCAATTACATTAAAAAAACCTGTGTGATATACAAAAGATGTCAAATTTTGATTCATTAGTCTCTCCTCTTCACAGTTGAAATTGAAACTTGTTTACTTTTTTCTACATTTAGCTGTACTTGAAAGTTTTAAGCTGTGAAGCACCACTACAGCAAACTCATTGAATCATCATTATTTACTTGTCATTATTTACTGCATATACACATTCCTGAACATTAAAATTGAAACAACAAGAAAGAGAAGTCTCTGAATTACGGAAATTCCAGGACTGACAAGTTAATAATAAGCAAATTATAAAAAAATGGAATAAAATATTTAAATATCTTGATATTTTCATTATCAAGTATGACCAACGTGCAGAAATACACACACTTGTATTAATGGTTGTTAATGATTGTCTAAAGAATGTTATGTCAAGCTGAATGCACTTGGGCAGGCAGATAATCAAGATTGCCTGGTGGCAACACCTTTTCCAATTGCCGACCAATAGCGTTCCAGATATGCTCGATGGGAGACAAGTCCGTAGATTTTGAAGGCCATGGTAGCACAAGTTGGCCATGCAGACTACTCATGATAAAACAAGCAACATGCTTGTGTTGTCCTTTTAAAAACCACTCTTGGGACACTTTAGAGAAATGACTGTACCACTAGTTCCACAAAGAAATCAATGTAACATATTAATGTGTAGCTGTTGGTGTACGTCATGCCACCCCAATCCTTATTATTGAAAGTAGGAGAGGTGTGATGTTCCCTTGTGAAGACCCTATCAAAATGTTGCCCATGTGACAAGATCAATCCCTGACATCATTGCATGCAAAACAAAAGCTGGACTTATCACTTAAGGGGATACACCTAGTTTTTGCCTCTAATGCTATATTGCTGTGCACCTTTAGGCCGTGTTCACACGGCTTATTCAAGCCGTAAATGCGGGCCGGATTTCGCGGGGGCGCGGCGGAGGAGCTGCTCGCCGGCCCCATAGACAATGCATTATTTATGGCGCGTATGCGCCGTAAATAATGTGCATATCACTTTCTCCCACCGCGGCGGATTCGCCGTCAGTGGGGAGGAGCGACCGGAATCCACAGTTCTCTATGAGAACTGTGGATTACCGTAATGACAGGGACAGATTGGAGCCGTACTGCAGCGCAAATCCGGTGCGCAGTACGGCTCCTATCCGCGGCCAAATAAGCCGTGTGAACATGGCCTTATAACCCTTGAGAGCTGTGGTGTGAAGTCAATGGAATACCTGTATCTGGACATTGGTCCATTACCCAATGTCAAGACAATACTTTCTACAATGTATCAATACCATTCTTTCAATCAGGCAATCCATCCATGCAGAGATCTACTGCTGTCATTCCAGTTCCTTGTTGTTACCCCCAACCAATCTACAAATTTCTCAGGATAATGAAAACCAATGTAAAAAAAATTCTAAATTTTAGAGAACATATTTAAAATGCAGAATGGTTGTGTACTAAATACAGATGAAAAGAAATGTAAGCAACAATTTACTTTAAAGTATACAGTAAATTTTTTAAGATATTCAATAAAGTTGATATAAAAAGAATACGCTGAATGCTAGAAGAAATCTTCTACAGATATAAAAATATGAATAGGACTAAGCAAAATCATGGATAATACAAGTGTAAATAGCATTTGGCTTTATTAAACATGCTGCGAGATCACTTACTCTTCAATACGCCATCCTTTTCATTGATTTGTTGATTGAACATTTCCAGTCTACAAACATGCAATTAATAGCTCTTTCATGTAGCACTGACAAACAGTAATCTAGGCTTTCGAACAGTATATGAAACAGGAAATAGCGGAAACAGCTACTAGACAATCTGCATTCTTGTCCCTGGCTCCAGGTATTTAATCAGAACCTCATGAAACATTAAGAGATTATTTATACCTTTTTCCATCTTGTGCATAGTATTTATCTTCATGCCAATCCGTCATGTTGCTGCTCTTCTGGCATAGGAAGATATTGATGAATGTTTAAAGGCTGTTTCCTTGAAAGATTGTCACATTTTCTGATTACAAGAACTGGCTCTTCATAATTAACCCTTTCATGTGTCACTACATGTCATTTACAAATCAGGCATCTTTGTTCAAATAAATGTAAATAATACCAGTTGATTCTCTGATCATTATAGGAAATTATAAAATCTGCATATAGCTCTTAGTGAATATATACTGTATATGTAGCATCTGTGGGGCATCCTCAAATGGAAGGTGGAGGAGCACAGGGTCTCTAACATCCACTATATCTGTGATGTCGTCATGGAGGAGTGGAAGTGGATTCCAGTGGCTGCAACCTGTTAAGCTCTAGTGGCTGCACTCACTTTATATATTTCATTTCATTTCACCCAAAACTTCAAAAATGGGCCGGACAAAAGTATTGGCACCCTCAGCCTAATATTTGGTAGCACAACCTTTAGCCAAAATAACTGCGAACAACCGCTTCCGGTAACCATCAATGAGTTTCCTACAATGCTCTGCTGGAATTTTAGACCATTCTTCTTTGGCAAACTGCTCCAGGTCCCTGAGATTTGAAGGGTGCCTTCTCCAAACTGCTATTTTGAGATCTCTCCACAGGTGTTCTATGGGATTCAGGTCTGGACTCATTGCTGGCCACTTTAGAAGTCTCCAGTGCTTTCTCTCAAACCATCTTCTAGTGCTTTTTGAAGTGTGTTTTGGGTCATTGTCCTGCTGGAAAACCCATGACCTCTGAGGGAGACCCAGCTTTCTCACACTGGGCCCTACATTATGCTGCAAAATTTGTTGGTAGTCTTCAGACTTCATAATGCCATGCACACGGTCAAGCAGTCCAGTGCCAGAGGCAGCAAAGCAACCCCAAAACATCAGGGAACCTCCGCCATGTTTGACTGTAGGGACCGTGTTCTTTTCTTTGAATGCCTCTTTTTTTTTTCCTGTAAACTCTATGTTGATGACTTTTACCAAAAAGCTCTACTTTTGTCTCATCTGACCAGAGAACATTCTTCCAAAACATTTTAGGCTTTCTCAGGTAAGTTTGGGCAAACTCCAGCCTTGCTTTTTTATGTCTCGGGGTAAGAAGTGGGGTCTACCATACAGCCCCTTTTCATTCAAACAGCGACGGATAGTACGGGTTGACACTGTTGTACCCTCGGACTGCAGGGCAACTTGAACTTGTTTGGATGTTAGTCGAGGTTCTTTATCCACCATCCGCACAATCTTGCGTTGAAATCTCTCGTCAATTTTTTTCTGTACACATCTAGGGAGGTTAGCCACAGTGCCATGGGCTTTAAGCTTCTTGATGACACTGCACTTGGGTTAGACACAGGAACATTCCGGTCCTTTGGAGATGGACTTTGCAGCCTTGAGTGAGATTGCTTCATGCTTTCCCCACATTGTGGATTCTCAAGTTCATCTGACAGTTCTTTGGTCTTCTCTCTTTTCTCCTAGCTCAATGTGGTAACTACAAGGGGGACACTGGACCGAGGTTGATGTCAACTTTAATCCATGTTCAACTGGGCTGCATAGTGTGATTTAGGTTATTGCCAAACACCTGTTTAGGTGCCACAGGTAAGTTTCTGGGGCTGTACATGACACATATTAGAGAGCATCACTGATATTTCAAAAACAGTGCCAATACTTTTGTCCACCCCACTTTTTTATGTTTGGAGTGCAATTATATCCAATTTGGCTTATTTATGACCCAATCTTTTTGTGGTTTTCCATTGAAAGAAAAATTAAATGAAGATTAATAATATCAAAGAATTTGTGATTGCAATCATTTTCAGGAAGAAAGATGAGTATTATCTGACAGATTGCAGGGGTGCCAATACTTTTGGCCACCACATATAGTACCTCACAAAAGTGAGTGCACCCCTCGCACAATAAATATTGTATTATTACTTCTCATGGGACGACAAAGTAGCCAGTGTACAGCTTGTATAACAGTGTAAATTTTTTGTAAATAACTCCACAACAGCATCAGGTGTCTATCCGTGGCCAACAAAAAGTGAAGATCACCCGACTAAAAAATTGTTGCCCAATGTGTTCCATTTTTTTTGTGTGGCCCACCATTAATTTTCTTGCACTGCCTTAAACCTCTCTTGGGCATGGGGAGTTCACTGAGAGTTTAAAGGTTGCAGCCACTGGATCAACTTCCACTCCTCCTGACGACATCACGGATATAGTGGATGTTAGAGACCTGTGCTCCTCACCTTCCATTTGAGGATGGCCCACGATGCTCTATTACATCGGGTCCCACTACCTTTGTCCACCAGGGACCGGTTTTATACCAGACAATTGGTGGGGTGGGGGGGGGGGGAGTTATTAGGGGCGGAGTTATTAGGGGCGGGGTTATGAACGGGGCTGGATGTTTAGAATCACTCGCAAGGAAAAACCCCAATAAAGTGTTCTTCTATACTGTGTCTTTGAAGGTATAATATGGGGTAACCAGTAATTTTTTAAACTGCAGACTGATTGTCAGCTCTGTGGTCAGTATTATATTAATGCTGATCCACAGAGATGGACAGTCAGTCTGCAGTAATATTTGATTGGCATTATTACTAGATATATATAAGATATATTTATATATACTGATTTCATATTATATACATTTGTATATCAGCTCCGTCATTTATAGAGATCATATGCCCCCTGTAGTTATGATATATAAATACTGCCCCCTCAGCAATGATAGATAAATATTGCCCCCTCCAGCAAGGTTAGATAAATACATGCCCCTTTAGCGCTCCCAGTAATGATAGATATATACATGCCCTCCAGTTAATGTTAAATACATTGCCCCCTCCCAGTACTAAATACATGCCCAACTCCAAGTAATAGATAATTACTGCCCCCTCCAGTAAGTAATATAATTACATACCTTTCACTGTAATAGATTCAATACATGCCCCCTCCAGTAATGATAGATACATGCCCCTCCAGTTAAGGATAGATATATGCCCCCTCCTGTAATGTAGTAAATAACATGCCCCTCCTAGTAATGATAGCTAATATACATACCTCTCCAGTAATTATAGATAAATAATTGCCCCCTCCAGTAATGATAGTTAAATACATGCCCCCTCCAGTAATGAGAGATACAATGCCCCTCTAAGTAATGATAGATAAATACATGCCCCCTCCAGTAATGATAGATAAATTCATGCACCCTCCAGTAATGATAGCAAAATACATACCCCCTCCAGTAATGATAGATAAATTAATGCCCCCTCCATTAATGATAGATAAATACATGCCCCCTCCAGTAATGATGATAAATTCATGCACCCTCAGTAATGATGATTACATGCCCTCATCAGTAATGATACATACATGCCCCCTCTGTAATGATAGTATTAAATACTTGCCCCCTCAGGTAATGATAGATATATGCCATCCAGTAATGATAGATTATGCCCTCCAGTAAGGATAAATACATGCCCCCTCCAGTTAATGATTAGATATATGGCCTCTTCCCAGCAATAGGGATAGCATAAATACATGCCCTCCAGTAAGATAGTTACATGCCACCTCAGTCAAATGATAGATATATGCCCCTCTCCAGGTAATTTGATAGATATATGCCCCTCCAGTAATGTTGATTAAATACATGCCCCCTCCTCAGTAATGATAGATATAGCCCCTCCAGTACTGATAGATAAATACATGCCCTATCCAGTAATGTAGATATATGCCTCCAGTAAATATAGATATATGCACCCCTCCAGTTAATGATAAATCACTTGCCCTCCGAGTAATTGATAGCTAAATTCATGGCCCCTCCAGTAAGGAGAGTAAATACATGCCCCTCCAGTAAATAGTAAATACATGCCCCCCATCCAGTAAATAGGTTAAATACATGCCCCCTCCAGTAATGATAGATACATGCCCCCTCCAGTAATGATAGATAGGTGCCCCTCCAGTAATGATAGATAAATACATGCCCCCTCCAGTAATGATAGATATATGCCCCTCCAGTAATGATAGATATATGCCCCTCCAGTAATGATAGCTAAAATACTCTTACCCTCTCCAGTATATAATAGATTAATTTACATCCCCCTCCAGAAATGAAAGATAAATACTTGCCACCCGCTCCAGTTATGATTAGATATATTGCCCCTCACAGTAATGATAGATAGATAACATGCCCCTCAGTAGATGATAGTAAATACATGGCCCCCTCCAGTAATGATTGATACATGCCCCTCCAGTGATGATAGATATTTGCCCCTCCAGTAATGATAAATACTCATGCACCTCCTCAGTAAGGTTAAATACATGCCCCTCCAGTAACTGATAGTATATGGCCTTCTGCATTTGATATAGCTAAATACATGCCCCCCTCCAGTATAATGATAGATAACATGCCCCTCCAGTAATGATAGATATATGCCCCTCCAGTAATGTTTAGAAAAATACTGGCCCCCTCAGTTTTGATAGATATATGCCCTCCAGTAATGTTAGATAAATTCATGCCCTCAGTAATGATAGATATTTGCCCTCCAGTATTTATTGATATATGCCCGCCGTAATGATAAATACATGCCCCCTCCAGTACTGATAGATAAATACATGCCACCTCCTGTAATGATAGCTAAATACATGCCCCCTACAGTAATAGATAAATAACATTGCCCCCCTACAGTAATAGATAAATACATGCCCCCCTCAGTAATGATAAATACATGCCCCATCCAGTTATAGATAGATACTTGCACCCCTCCAGTTAATGATAGATAGGTGCTACCCTTCCAGTATTGATAGATAAATCCATGCCATCCAGTAATGAGTAGATTTATGCCATCCAGTATTGATGATATATGCCCCTCCAGTAATGATAGCTAAATACATACCCTCTCCAGTAATAATAGATAAATACATGCCCCTCAGTAATGGTTTGATAAATACATGCCCCCTCCAGTAATGATAGTTATATGCCCCTCAGTAATGTTAGTTTAGATACATGCCCCCTCCAGTAATGATAGATAAATACATGCCCCTTCCAGTAATAGATTTATTTATATGCCCTCCAGTAATGATAGATATATGCCCCTCCAGTAATGATAAATACATGCCCCCTCCAGTAATGGATAGCTAAATCATGCTCCCTACCAGTAATGATGGTTAAATACATGCCCACATCCAGTTGATGATTGGTAAATACATGCCCCCCAAGTAATAGTAAAATACATTGCCCCTCCAGTAATGATAGGATACATGCCCCCTCCAGTATTGTTAGATAGGTGCCCCCCAGTTAATGATAGATTAAATACATGCCCCACTCTGTAATGATAGATTTATGCCCCTACAGTATTGATAGTATATGCCCCTCCAGTAATGATAGATAAATTTATCTCCCCTCCAGATGGATAAATACATGCCCCCTCCAGTAATGATAGATATATGGCCTCTCCAGCAATGATAGCTAAATACATGCCCCCTCCAGTAATGATAGATACATGCCCCCTCCAGTAATGATAGATATATGCCCCTCCAGTAATGATAGATATATGCCCCTCCAGTAATGATAGATAAATACATGCCCCCTCCAGTAATGATAGCTAAATACATACCCTCTCCAGTAATAATAGATAAATACATGCCCCCTCCAGTAATGATAGATAAATACATGCCCCCTCCAGTAATGATAGATAAATACATGCCCCCTTAGTAATGATGATATATGCCCCTCCAGTTGATAGTTATATACATGCCCCCTCCAGTATTAAATAGATATGATACATGCCCCCTCCAGTAATGATTGATAAATACATGCCCCCATCCTGTAATGATAGCTAAATACATTCCCCACTCCAGTAATGTATAGATATAAATTAAGGCCCTCCAGTAATGATAGATTTATATGCCCAGGGCCGGACTGGGAATAAAATCAGCCTGGCTATATAAGCCCCAGCAGCCCCCACATTGCACTATCCGCGTAAAAAAATGTCCCTTGTTTTTAGACCTTTTGCCACTGTCTAAAAAAAACTACCTATAAAGTGCTTTCACACGGAGAAATTTTTGGGGCATTTTTTAATCTTTTTTTTTGGTGCGGTTTTTGGGGCAGAAAGGAGGGGCTTTTTAAAGCTGTACACATCTGCAAAAAAAGCATCAAAAAAAAGCCCCCAAAAACCGCTCCGTGTGAGAGCCCCCTACATTACAAAAACAAGAAAGAAACATGGTGGGGGAAGAAACCCCTCATCACAGAGTCAGGTGTGCACTTGTTTAAAAATCAGGGACAAGCCCCCTTTTCCTTACTTAAACCCCAGCCCTAACCCCACAACCCACCAATTTAAAAACCCCCCGTATCCGGGCCCCCTCACTTTAATTTCAGCACTTTTCTCAACACAGGGAAGGGAAACTTACCCCTGCAGCGAGACCACAGGAGACTTTATCTTTTTGATTTGGGGGGTTTTTTCTCTTTTCCCTTTTGTTTTTTCTGGGACAAACCTCCATGACGTCTTTTTCCCGATGAGTTTTTCCCCTTTCCCTTTCTTTCTCTGTCCCGTACAGCATGCAATGTCTTCTTCTCCCGGTCATCTCGTTTCCCTTTTAAAAAATTTTCCACAAATACATTTTTAGACTCTCTTTTTTTCCAGCAAATTTCCTATCAATTCCCCCAAAAAAGCGAAAGTTTAGAAACCCAAAAAAATTTAAAAAATTAAAAAAAGTCAGATAAAATGGCATCTAAAAAGGGTAGGGCCCCCCCATTAGGCAGGGAGGGCCCCAAAGCAGGCAGGAAAGGGGCCCGTATTCAGGCAGACAAAAAGGGGCCCGTAAAAACAGGCAGGCGGCAGTGTATGGCAGCCCCGGGCAGTTTATAGGTTTGGCAGGGCTATTATGGGAGCCCAAGGGAGTGTATAGGGAAAGGGAGTGCTTTTTTAGGCACCAGAGCAGGGTTAAAAGGTGCCCGGGCGGGCATTTATATGCCAGGGCAGGGGGGTAGGTACCAAAGGGGAGGACATCATAGCCAGGGGGGGACATCAGTAGCCGGGGAGGCATCATATAGCCAGACAAAATTTTATAGGTACCAGGGGGTTTAATTTGCCAGGGCAAAGGGTTTTAGGAGCCAGGGCAGGGGGATAGGTAGCCAGGGCGGGTATCATATTTGCCAGGGAAGGGGGGATCATTAGCCAGGGGGAGGGCATCCCAAAAACCGGGCAGGGGATCATAAAGCCAGGCAAAGGGGATAGGTAGCCCCGGCAGGGAATCAATAGGGCCAGGGCAGGGGATCATATATCCAGACAGTTTATAAAGGGACCAGGCAGGGGATAACTGTAGGAGGGGCAGGGCACATTGCCGGGCGGGGTATAGGTAGCCAGGCAGAGATCAGTAAACCAGGGGAGGGCATCAAAAATTTGCCAGGCAGGGGGATAGGTTTGCCAGGCAGGAAAATCAGTAAACCCGGGGAGGGAAAAGGTGCCAGGGGGAGGGGATCATATAGCCAGGGCAAAGGGGGAAAAGGGAGCCAAAGGGCCCGGGATTTATAAAGCCAGGGCAGGGGCAGTAATAAAAGCCCGGGCGGGGCAAAAAGGTTTTATAGCCAGGGCAGGGGCATAAATAGCCAGGGAAAGGGGGTTTCCCGTAGCCAGGGCAGGGCAGTATTTTTCCAGGGGGAGGGGCATTTTTCACCCGGGCCCGGGGGAGTAAAAAAGCCGGGCAGGGGCAGTATATTTGCCAGGG
>JAODAL010054265.1:0-24749 GCA_025379985.1 Phyllomedusa bahiana
TTCTATTGTAATACTATGTGTCGTGTTCCCAAAAACCCGACTTAACTTTCCCTATATTTTAATAGTTTTTACTGAAGCCCAGTTCGTTTCCCGCAAGAGCTGATTTGTACGAAATTTTGTGTTAAAATTTTTACCTAGTAAATAACGGGTAGTCAATGGTGCGAATCTGCCATTTTAAACCCTTAATATTTAAATCCCTTATTGCATCCATGTGTCTGTTTTGCGCAAAGAGTCATTTTTGTACCATATTGTGTTATCATATTTTAGTAAATTACGCCTGTAGCATGGTGCAAGGCCCCAAATTAATCCAAAAATTTTTTTTAAATACTCTTATTACAGCCCTGCGTCGTTTTTGCTAAGATTTTCAGTTGTACGCAAATTGTGTTCCCCACATTTTTTCCTAGTAAATTACCTTGTAGTCAGTGGGCGAAGGCTGCCATATTAACCATATAATATTTAAATACTCTTATTGCAGTCCGTGGTCTCAGTTTTTGGGCCATTTTTGTATTATAATTGTTTAAAACATATTTGATAGTAAATTACCCCTGTATCAGTATGCAAGGGCCGCAAAATCAATCCATATAACATTTAATACTTTTATTTCACTCAGTGCATCCAGTTTGGCCAATCGTGCATTTGTACGATAGTTTGTTAAAAACTATCAATTGCTAGCCCTACGGGCAGTTGAAAAACCTCAGGGACTTAAGAAGAACATGTTGATTTGGTGTTACGGTTTTCTTCCCCACCAGCCCGATTTCACAGATATTTGATAAAACAATTCTGTTTTAATCCTCTTTGGCTGAGGGAAAATTTAAGGGGGTTTAAGAATACTGTGATTTGCCTTTATTTCAATAAAACGTCAAAAACCCTTTCCATCCTTTTTTAATTTTTTCTTTCTGAACAGGAGCAAAAATGAGGTGGTAAGCGAGCAAAGAGGGGTTAAACATGGGGGTAGGGGTAAGAGAAGGTGCTACTTCCAGTGCTGGCGACAACACGAAAGCCAGTGGATCGTGGGTTGCGGGCCGTCGGGCCTGTCATCGTGGGTCGGTTTTCCCCGGGGGGGTGAATTTCAGTAACAAAAAGCGTCCCAATCTGTTCTTCAATGGTTAAGAAACCCTGCACCCCAAGTTCCCCCTCCTGCCCCCCCCGGGGGCCAACAAAGGGCCTAAAACGGCTCTTCCAATAAAAGCCCCCCAAGCAACTCACCACTTTTTAATCCATTTTCTGAAACCTATTTAAGACAAAATGGGGTTGGAGTCCAAAGGCATTTTTAAAAAGATCAAGACCCAAAG
This sequence comes from Phyllomedusa bahiana, assembly GCA_025379985.1. Classification (NCBI taxonomy): domain Eukaryota; kingdom Metazoa; phylum Chordata; class Amphibia; order Anura; family Hylidae; genus Phyllomedusa; species Phyllomedusa bahiana. The sequence continues at coordinate 1,293 of JAODAL010054265.1, forward strand.
ACATGATTTTTGTCTGCTCTGACCCCAATCGCTGATCCATCAGAGGGCAAAAGGGAAAGCCGGTAAAATGGAAAAAACCCGGGCAGTCCCAACGTTTGCAGTCCCTGTCTTTAGCCCCAGCTCCAGGATGAGAATGTCAGGAGAGGAAGTCACCGTGTAGATGATGATGATGAAAAACTTTTGCGGATCCAAACGTGGCTTTTCAGCAAAATTTTTGGTTTGCGAGCCCTCTCACTGGACGAGGAGGAAGATGAGGGGTATTTCAGTCCCGGGTCCACCTCAAAAAGGGGGGGCGGTCGCAAAACCCCTGGGATTACCGCCACCCAAATCGCAATCACTGCTCCCCCGCGTATCCCCGCAAAAAGGTCCAGGCCCTTTGGAACAGCTCAGGGTTTTTTTTTTTTAAATAAAATTAAAAGGTCCTTCTGTAAAAAACCGACTAAAAACTGCCGTGGGGCAAGCCCTTTAGGTAATCCCCTGCTTTTTTTGGCACATAAGAGGACAACGCACACTTACCATTAGTAAAAAAAGGAAAAGGAAAGGTCACCCACCGGGTTGGAAAGACTCTCAGAACCAAAGTGGGGGGGGCCCCAAACGGCAAGAAAAAAAGGGTTTAAAAAACTGTCGAAAAAGGTTTCCCAACAAAATTGACCCCTTTTTCCAAAAAAAAACCAAACTTAGAAAATCAATGCGCTTTTGAACGATCAAAGAAAAATTTTAAAAAAGACAAAGAAAAACCACCTGGACAAAAAGATGGGTTCCTTAAACTTCATATTTTGTGGCAAAACCTTTTGAGGCAATCAACACAAAGACTCATTTTTGAAAGGGGGATGTCACACAGGTTTTCATATGTTTTTTGGATAGTTTTTGATGCAGTTTGGATCGTTTTCAACCCAAACCCGGGATGGGCAATTAATTTTTCCTTGGGGCCGCATTTTGAAAATTTTAGAGGGGCCCGGGCAATTAAAAAAAAAAAAAAAAAACATAAGGGAAAAGGGGAAAAAAATTTTTGGGGTTTATTTTTGTGGAAACTTTACTTTTACCCCCAGTAAGGGGGAGAAAATATAAGATATTTCCCCCAAAAGGCAGGGATATAAAATCCCCTTTTAGGCAGGTAAAAATACTTCCCCCATCAGGCGGGAAAATAAATAATCCCCCCAGGGAGGGACAAGATAGTTTTAGGCCCCATCGGGGAGGTATATAAATGTTTTTTTCCCCGGGGAGGTATATAAGAAATATAATTCCCAAAAGTTTTAAGATAGTTATAGGGAAGGGGGGAAAACATTGAAATAAAAATTTTGCGCTCAGTGGTTCTGTGATCTTTAAATTTAAAAAATTGTTTTTTTACCACTTTTTTGGCCCAGACCTTGATCTGTAGCATTTAAAAAGCCCTGTGTTTTCACTTTTATTGCAATCACTGCGGTGGGGGGGGGGGGGGCGGGGGGGCGGAGGAGAGACATTTTAAAAAAAAGATATTTTTTCAGCTCATGTTTCGGATCTTCAAAGAAAAAGCATTGTTTTTCCATATTTTTGGCCACAACCACGATAGAGTTGAAATTGTCCTTTGTTTTCAGTTCTATTCAATCATGTTGTCAGTTTCCCCAAAAAAAGCTTTAAATTTTTTCCCTTTCAACTGTTACATAGTTTTACTGAAGTCCATTGCTGTTTGGCGCAAAAAAGCTCAGTTTACGCAATTGTTTAACATATTTCCCCAGAAATTACGCCCGTAGTCAGTGGGCGAATCTGCCCTATTTAAACCATATAATATTTAAATACTCTTATGCATCCCTGCATTGTTTTGTGCAAAGAGTTCAGTTTTACGCAAAATTTTGTTATACTTTTTTATATAAATTATCTTTATCAGTGGGGCAAAAACCCCCATTTAATCCATATAAAATTTTTAAAAACTCTTTAAAAAGTTTGTGCGTCTTTTTCGCAAAGAGCTCATTGTAAAGCATTTTGTGTTATACATATTTCTAGTAAAATTTCGCCTTTTTCAGGGTGTGAAGGGCTGCCCAAATTTAATCCAATAATATTTAAATACCTTATTGCAGTGTGTTTGTTTTTTGCAAGGGGGGCTCAGTTGTAGTTTTAAATTGTGATTAAAATATTTGATAGTAAAAAACGCCTGTAGCCGTGGGTGCAAGGGGGCTATATTTAAACCATATAATATTTAAAAACTCTTTTACGTTCGTGCCTTTTTTTGCGCAAAAAGTTCAGTTGTACGCAAATGTTTAACATATTTCCTGTAAATTTCGCTGTAGTCAGTGGAGCAATGCTGCCCTATAATCCATTAAAAAACTTAAATATCTTATTCAGTCCCTGCTTCTCAGTTTGGCGCAAAAAACTCAGTTGCCATATTGTGTTTACCTATTGATAGTAAATTACCCTGTAGTCGGATGCGAAGGCCGCCATATCAATCCATATAACTATTTTTAAAATTTTTATTTTTACTCAGTGGTCCATTTGGGGTAATCGTGCATTTGTACTAGTTTGTTGAAAACTATCAATTGCTAGTAGTGTTACGATTATTATCGACAAAGTTGAAATCGGGGACAGTTTTTATGTTTATCGAAATTTTTAATCATGCGAAATTAGGTTAAAATCGTGCACATCTATTAAGATCGCCATTTTCGGCCTTCCTATATTTTGGCGGCCCCGCAAAACACTTTCGAATAGGCAGGGTGAAGTGTGTGCACGTCATGACGGGATGTGTATGTTGCATTGGCTGGAAAAATCACTTTACCTCGTTTTAATGAACAGCCCTTCCCCGTTCGCCTCAGTTCTCTCAGCGCTCAGAGCAGTAGGGGCGTGCCTCTCTTGTGTCCAAAAAGCCACGAAATTAATCTATTTCTTCATAGAGAAAGCTCTATATTTGCTGTGATCCAAAACTTATTAGATTAGAGATTGGAAATTTTTATGTATTAGGTAGAAATTTTTAAAAGGGGCATTTACCACTCCAAAGACACGGGGGGGGGGGGGGGCCGCGGAAAAACACAGACAAGCTATAAAAAGAAAACTGGATAAAGTTCACCCAAATTGTGTAGACATTTCACCAATAGCTTTATTATTAACAGTTTTCTATTTAAATATTTCCTGGGAAATTTGGGGGCCTGAACTTATATTTGGATACACATCTTTTTTTTATAACTAGGGTTTTTTTTGGTGCAAAACTCCACTTTAATTATCATATGCATTTTTAGATAGGGGGTTCATTTTTAATTTTGCCCATTCCACCTTTTTTTGATATATCCACCTTGCAGTTAAATTAGAATCCCCGCAAAATTTTTTAGTAGACAGGTTGATGCCCCAAAAAAACCTTGTATTATCCGAAACATTTACAATAGTGTTTTTTGCCTTTTGCCCGGGCCAGATTTTTTCATTTAGCACCTTGCACTTAAAGTGAATACAGAATTTTGTAGTCACCACAGGTGAAATTTAAAGGTGCCAAAAATACCTTTTTTTATCCGAATACATTAAGATACGTTTTTTTGCACTTTTTTTCCCCGTCCAATTTGTTGATAGACTCACCTTTCACTTAAATGTGAATGTAAATTCTGTGTCACCACAGGTGAAATTTAAATGCCAAAAATACCTTTTATTTTCCAATACATTCGATAGTGTTTTTTTGACTTTGGCCACTACAGCTTGTTCTTGAGGCACCTTGCACTTAAAAATAAATTTTCCAAATTTTTTTTAGTCACCACAGGGGAATTTAAAGGTCCAAAAATACCCTTTTATTATCCGAAACATTTAGATACGTTTTTTTTCACTTTTTCGCAGGCCACTTTTTTGATAATCTACTTTCAGTTAAATTTTTAAACCGAATTTTTGTCACCACAGGTGAATGATAGGGCCAAAAGTCCTTTTATTTCCCAATAATTTCAGATACGTGTTTTTTCATTTTGGGCGACCCCAGCTTTTTGAAGATCTATTTGAATTTAAATTTTGAATACAGCAATTTTATCACCAAGGTGTTTGTAGGTGCCAAAAATCCCTTTATATTTCCAATACTTTTCAATATTTTTTTTTCCTTTGGCGCGGGCCAGCTTTGTTATAGATCTACTTTGCATTTATTTTTTGAATCCATCAAATTTTTTTTATTTGGGGGATTGAGAATACGTGATTTGCCGTTTTTTTTAATAAGAGATTTTCCAAAACTCTTCCATCCCTTTCCAAATTTTTATATTTCTGAACATGGACGAAATTAGGGGGAAAGAGAGCAAGGGGGGGTAGGACAGGGAGGTAGAGGTACGGAGAAGGGGCTCCTCAGTGCTGGCGACAACCATGCCACGGATCGTCTTTTGCGGGGACCGTCGGCCTGTATCGCTGGTCAGGGCCCTGTGAATCTCAGTAACGAACGCTCGCCAATCGTCCTTCAGGGGTTAATGCAACCGCACCAGCGCCCTTACCTCCCGTCCTCCCAGTCAGGCCAAAAATGTCGTCACACATCACCACATCCTCCAACATAAAACAGCCCAAATGTCAACTCGTGTACCCCCCACGGGGATAATCCATTTTCTAAAAACCCTTTTTTTGATGACAAAATCGGTTGGGGTCAGAAGGGGTGTTAAAAGATCAAAGGCCAAAGAGGAGTTTTTCTCTGCTCACGCCCGTTACTGATCCCATCAGAGGAGGAGAAGGAAGCGGTCAACGGCAAAAATTCCCGGGGCGGGTCGGCAACGCCCCTTGCAGCCCTCTTGCTTGTACCCGCCTCCTGGATGCAGAATGCAGGACGACGAAGTCACCTGTGTTGATGTTAAAAGACGACTTTGCGGATCCAACGGGTCTTTTCGGGGAAAATTTGCGCAGCGCTTCATCAGGACGGGGAGGAGGATGAGGGGGTAGTGTCAGTAGGGTTCCGCCTCAAAAAGGGAGAGGGCGGTCGCGAAGCCGCTGTTGATTCCGCCAGCCACGGTCAGCGCAAACCCCGCCCTCGTTTCCCCGTAAAAAAGGTCCAGGCCTCTCAAGCCGGGGGCCTTTTTTGACCAAGCCTGATTCACCCAGCGATGTCATAGCCGCCTATGCCGAAAATGCAAAAAGTAGAGGCAAGAACCTTGGGTGGTTAACCCCCACCAACAGTCTATTCACAGCAGCGAATGATAGTTGAAATGGGGAAACATTTTCCTAAAAAGGCCAGACCGACGCCGGGCCTCCAACCACGTCCACCCCTGTCCGCCGCCTCCCCCTCCGCCCCCACCAAGCATTCCTAGCTGCCCATGTCTTTCAGAGTCTGATCAGGGATCAGCCTCCGCTTCAGCCTCCACCGCGCCCGATACCACCAGCCCCACCAAAACCCCCATACTACCCCCTTTTCCTTTCCCCAGTTCGAGACCCGCATGCCGTAAGCCCAGTTAGCACCGCCTTCTGTCTTCCCGGGTTTTGGGGGCAAAAAAGAAACACTTTAACCCCAAACCATCCCAAAAACCAAAAGCCTGGGAAATTTGGCATTGCCAGGGGGTTTGGCCTTGGAAATGTTGCCTTTTCCGTTGGTGGAAAAGATGGGTTCCGCACCATGGCCCTTGCCTGCCCCCAATACCAATGCCAGCAGCATTTTTTGCCAGAAAAACCCTCCCCCCCCTGTGGGCCCGCCATGTGTCATCTAAAATTTTCAAGCGCGTTTTTCTCATCTGTGGCCCCAAAAGTCCCTCTGACCCCGACAATGGGCTAAGTAAGCAGGCCAAAGGGCCCCTAAATCCTTGACAGCTCAGGGTAGTTGGGTGGATGTCCCGGGGGGGACGGTGGCTTCAGGCTTTGGGGCACGCTCTCAGAAACCCCAGGGATGGGCAGGGTTTTTTCCCCCAAGGTCCTCTGGTGGCACACGTCCCAGAGAAACCAGCCGTGTTGAAAATTAATCTGTCTTGGAGACCGTCCCCCAACAGGTGGAGTGTGGAGGCTCTCCCCAAAGAGACCAGGGGGCTGGCTGGGGGACAAGAACCTTGTGCCAGGCAAGGTGGTGGGATAAGGGCGAAAAATTTCGGCCCCCCTTAAAATCGGTAGGGTGGAAAAATCCCTTGCCTACACATGTCAGAACCTGTTCCAGAAATTTCTAAAAGGGCTACCGGGTTGGACTGCCCGCTGAGGAAGTCTCGAAGTCCCAAGTTCGCACTTCCCCCCCCCAACCCCGCTTCGTCCCCCCTGGGTGCGTTCCCCCTCACTCCCCGGCCTCCCCGTCAAAACCCTCTCTTGTTTACGTGGCAACACGCGGAATTCCACCCTCCACATGGTCCAACGATTGGGCAGAGCGCAAAGCCATTACCAGTACGAAATTACACAGGCCCGAAAGCACGGTGCGGACCCGGGGGGTTTTGGGCCCCCGAGAGTGGAGGGAGGTGAAAGACTCTGCAACCACCTTTCCATTTTGAAGAAGGCCACCAAAATGGTTTAGTGCGGACAATGCCCTTTTCACATGAGCATTGTGGGATCTTAGTTCGGAATGATCATTGGACACTTTTAAAAAACAGGGCCCGCCAGCGGGAGGGGGAGACGGGCACAGATGCGGGCACGAGTCTTTTTTCTCCGCAAATCCACAAGGTCCGACAGTTTCACAATTTCATTGGGCTTCATTAGGCAGTGTTCGGGGGGCCAGAGCTGTGCAAGGGGGCGATCAGCTCTCAGGGGATCTCTCAGGCAATCAGGGCGGTTTGAAACTGTGCCAAGGCGCGGAGGAGGTATTCCTAGACACCCACGTTACCAACGCCCGCCTTGGAAAGAGGTTGGCGCAATTTGAGGCGGAGGAGGGAAAATGAGGAAGATGGTTTGTGTGCCCCTCGGGCCCCAAGGCTTGGGGAATCAAGGCTCCTCTCTACATGATGCTGGGGTGCTCCATTTCCTCCAAATGTCCTCGCATTAAGGCCAACAAAATAACAACAGTTACTGGGTGGCCCCCCCCCTGGGTCCCCGGGGACAAAACAAAACTCACATTTCCTTCACCCACCCAAATAGAGAAAAATGCAGGGAAATGGAACCCCTTGCTTTATTAACAACGGAGACATCCCTTTTGGTTTTGCTTTACGTTCCCCCCAAAAGCACGGTGAAAAACATCAGCGACCTTTACGCAGAGGTGCCAAATAGGGTATGGGGAGCAGCAGGAAGGGGGCAGAAGCCTAATGGGGGACCTTGGCAATCTTTTTTTAGACCTCACCAAAGCAAAGCAATGAGGGGCCCCACCAACACCAGAACCGTTTTTAAAATCATGGTAAACAAAAGACTTCTGCGTCTCAAAACCCATGTTTTTGTAGTGTTTCCCCGGGCCCAATCGATTTCGGGATCCAAAATGAGAAAGGCCCCCCCTGGTCGTCAAGCCATAGAGGTTTGTCCGCCCAGACCAGGTATATTGGGGGACCTTTAGCACAGCCGGGGAGTATTACAACAAACGATCCGGCTTCCCCGATAATGTGGTCGTTTGATTTTCATCAAGATGAATCAGGCAGGATTCTGATGATGTTGTGGCCCAATTGCCGAGGTCCCGTTAGTTGGGGCCCACTTCACATTTCCCCTTCAAACAGAAAAGGGCTCTTTTAAAAAAGTTTTTTAAAATGATATTTCTTACTGCAATTTTTATTTTCTTTTCCCAAAGTTATTTGTGGTTTTTCTGTGAGGGAAAGTAAAAGACAGCAAGGTTTAAGACACACCGTATTCCATATATCACTTTAAAACTTTAAAAGTTTTCACATTGTCAATGGTTTTGGGTCTTTTGCTGTTTAGATAGTCCCCCCAGTCGATTGCTAGGCTTTTCAATCGACTTGGGCCTTTAAAACTGGCTTTAAAACCGATGGGGTCCGCGGGGTCGTTGCTAACTCTTATCAAATGCTTGTTTTGAGGGGCCCTTAACAACCGGCTTGACGACTGTTAGTGACTTCACAACGCAGTAAAATATGTGTCCCCCAGTGAAGGTAATAGGGTCCCCCAGTAAGTTATACGTCCTCCAGTAGGTGGTTATATAATTTATATGTCTTCCGGTAGGTGTGTAGTTTACATGTCCCCCAGCAGGTATAGGGGCAGGTTACGGGTCCCCCAGCAGGTATATGGGCAGGTTACGGATCCCCCAGCAGGTATATAGGCAGGTTACGGATCCCCCAGCAGGTATATGGGCAGGTTATGGATCCCCCAGCAGGTATATAGGCAGGTTACGGATCCCCCAGCAGGTATTTGGGCAGGTTACAGATTCCCCATATATGTGCAGGGGGGCTATTATCTACTTTTATATGTGCAGGGGGCTATTATCTACTTTTATAACAGCAGATAATAGCCCCTCTGCACATATAAAAGTAGATAATAGCCCCTCTGCACATATAAAAGTAGATAATAGGCCCCCCTGCACATATATACAAGTAGATAATAGGCCCCCCCTGCACATATATACAAGTAGATAATAGGCCCCCTCTGCACATATATACAAGTAGATAATAGGCCCCCCTGCACATATATACATGTAGATAATAGGCCCCCTGCACATATTACAGTAGATAATAGGCCTCCCTGCACATATATACAAGTAGATAATAGGCCCCCCCTGAACATATATACAAGTAGATAATAGGACCCCCCTGCACACTTATAACTAGATTATAGGCCCCCAGCATGAATAGAGACAATTAAAAGTAATAAACTGATAGCACTCACCTGACCTCGCTCCCCGCCGCTGCCGCTGTCGCTGCTCCGGTCTTTTTCCTACAGGGTGACGTCACCCGGCCGCGCTGCACTGTATTACGCTGCCCTCCCGGCCGCACAGCACAGGCGCACAGAGCCGCATCCTACCTGCGGCGGCCGATACTCTGCGGAGCTCTCTGCTCCGCCAAAGCATCTAACTGTATGTGCGTCTGGCGGACGCACATACAGTTAGTCCCGCCACCGCTGCCGCGCCAAGGTCCTAACCCGATAGCTTAGCGACTGGTAGCGCTCAGGACCCCTAACGATCGGCGGCGGCGGCGGATAGCGGCGGGCCGGGACTAGTTTAAAATACAGCTATAATTATGGTCCCTTTTGGGAAAAGAAATGTGGCTTTTAAGTGCCATTTCTCCCTCACAATTTTTAATAGTGGCTGAGAAGTCATATTTTATAATTTTTTGGGGTCATTTTAGCTGTGAGGTACAGCAATAATCATGGTCCTTTGGAACAGAAATGCGGCTTCTAAGTGGCATTTCTCCCTCACAATTTTTAACAGTGGCTGAGAAGTCATTTTTATAATTTTTCGGGTCATGCTGCTTTGAAATGCAGCAATACTACAGGTCCTATTATAAAAAAAATGTTGTTTCTAACAGACATTTGTTCTTCACAATTGTCCAAAGTGGCTCAAGGTCATGTTTGAATTTTTGGGGGCATTTTGCTGTGACATGCAGCTATACTACAGGTCCTATTATAAAAAAAATGTTGTTTCTAACAGACATTTGTTCTTCACAATTGTCAAGAGTGGCTCAAGGTGATTGTGCTGTCAGAAACAGGAATAGGTAGGACACTGTTAATGGCCACATATTGCAAAATGACTTGTTTTTGCAAGATCTTTAAACATAGCTATCAATCCCTGTATTGAGACAACCCATTTAATACAATTAAAAAAAGAGAAACAAAGACATGGTGGGATTCCATCCTATTTTAAAAATGTGTTTTCTAGAATTAAACTACTAAAAAACTTGCATGTTACAAAATAGCTGGTAAAAAAATTCCTCTGAATTGTACAAGTGAGGTACAGGAAAACTTGACCAGATGTAGGTTATTCAGAGGACATGGAGTATGGAGCACGGACAGAGAACAAAGTACAGAGACAATTTCCTCCAGCACGTTGAGTAAAATGAGAAAAAGAATGCCAAGAAAAAGGGCACCTGGGTGGAACAGAGCGTTAACCACCAGTATTTCCAAGTGAAGCTCAATTGGTCTGCACTCATACGGAGGGGCAAGCGCTACCCAGGACAGGGACAGTATATGTCCAGTGGAACTAAAATGGTGGTTGAAAGACTCCTTTTTTCCGGCACTTTAAAATCTGGGGGTCATGCAGGTTTTGGGGCTCATGCTGCGTTCCAGGACAGGGATATTCAATGTCCAGTTCAAGTAAGATGATGGTTCAAATCATACTGCCTTCTGGCACTTTTTAATTTGTGGGTGATGCAGGTTTAAGGGTCATGCTGTGGTACAAACAGGGATAGTGAATGTTGTGTGTTTTTTTTTCTGTGGCTTTTATAACCTAAGTGTGTTGCCTAAGATGTAGCACGTATCCATTTGACTGTTGTGGATGTTAATTCCAGCTTCTCCAGCCCTGTTTGCGTGTAAGAATGAAGGTGTTGTTGCTCTCCCATAGACTTTAATGGTCATCGCTCATAATCGACTGCTCACTATCGACTATCGGGTCGATGATGGTCGACTATTGACCAATGTCGATGGCCAACGCAATCGCTCAACACTATTTATCACCACTTGGTCTGATGACTGGACAAGTTTTTCCTGAGACTGGACACCTGGAAATTACACAGAATAAGGTTACATCCATATAAACATCTCATCAGAGTGATAGGAATCTCTTTCTTCTAATGTTCTAGTAATGTCTCTAGTAATGTCACCTGACAAGCAGGCCAGTGATAGGAAGAGGAGCAGGAAAGTCTTCATTGCTGCTGGGTTTCTTCTAGGATGTGATGTGTGATCATCACCACTGTCTGTTTTATGTAGATGTCACAGAATAGGAAGTGACGTCTCTTCATTTACCTATTATGAGATTTATATATATCTGCATTTCTTCTTTTTTTTTTAACTAAATTTTTATTAAAGTTTTCAGTACAAAAATACGATCAACAAAGCCGTACAATAATTATCAAAGAGATACTGTGCAATCAAAGTAGTAAAAACAAAGTGCTGTATAGAACTAGTAGATCTCAGTGGGTTAAATAGAATACATTCCTAGTCTGCAACCCAGTAGTGCCCCGCATTGGGGCTAGTGAGTGACAGACCCATAGACGGCTAAAGTGACACAGGCACTTACAAGACATGAAGACATACTGACAAAACAAGGGTGGGGTGGGGGAGACCTAGGACAGGACACACAAGGGAGAAGTAAGGCTCCTAACACTGGATTTGCAATCCGATTATACCAAAGTAGAAAACTACAAGTCATGTAGGATACAGTAAACATCCCAAGGTTTCCATACGTGATCGAATAGGTCCAGTTGGTTGTGAGATAGGGCAGTGAGATATTCCATTCGTCTAACTTCTTGCAAATGGAGACATAAGTCATGCTGCGTGGGAATAGAAGCTTGTTTCCAAAATCTGGCAATAAGACATTTAGAAGCTGTCACTATGTATAGGAAGAGTCTTCCCATCCTATGACCTAGAGGAGCATAAGGAATGTTGAGAAGAAAGATTTGCGGGGTAAGAGGGACCCTAATCTGCATAATATCGCCGACCAAGGTCTGAACCATTGACCAGAACGGCCGTATCCCTCCACAATCCCAAAACACATGTTGTAAATTCGCCCCCGGATTCCCACATCTCCAGCAACAGTCCGGAATATTAGGCTTAAGTCTATGTAGGAGAGCAGGTGTGTGGTACCAATACATTAATATTTTGTACTGATTTTCCTTGGTTTGAGCAGATAAAGATGAACGAGCAGCCTGCTTCCATATAATTTGCCAGGTGTCACTGGAAATAGGGGATCCCAGATAATCTTCCCACTTAGCCATATACGAATGGACTAATGGGGAGTCGGGGTTAGAGGCTATTAGAAGTTTATATATAGATGATATCAGACCTTTAGAGGAGTGTCTTGCCCGACATATCTTTTCCACTGTGGTGGATTTTAATGTCGAGGAGACGAAATGTCTAATTTGAAAGTAGGAGTAGGTAGCCGAGAGGGGTAGATCATAAGCAGACCGTAACACATCAAACGTTTTCAATTTCAATGTACGATGGTCCACCAGATCCGCAAAATAGAACAATTTACGGTCGAACCAAGGCTTCAGACTCTCGTCTGGTCGTCCATCCAGAAGCATAGGGTGAAATATAAACGAGGTCATTGAGGAAGCCTCAGAGCATAACCCAAATTGTTTGTGGCATCTCCTCCAGATATCCCTAGTAAGGGACATAGAATGCAATAGAGTAATATTAAATTTCTGGGAGGTGGTAGCCCATAGCAAGGAATTAGGGTGAATGGGAGCTAGCCACAACTTCTCCACCTCCATCCATCTAGAGTAAGCAAATAGTGCTGACCAAGATGGTATAGCATGCAGTTGAGCCGCCCAGTAATATTTGACGAGGTCGGGTACCGCCAGGCCCCCCTCCACCCTGCTTGCCTATATCTGTATTTCTACTATACATCTAATGTGAACAAAGACATTATTGTTTGAAGTGACAATTAGTAAATAATAAGAGATTACCTTGATCTAATACTTGCCACCATCCACCATACTATACACTTAGGACGACATGTATGATCGGGCTTTTCGCCCGATTTCTGACGTATACCGCGCCTTCCGGCCTGAATCCCCCTGTCGGACGCAGGGATGCGGTGTTAGGCGAAGCATTCGCCACTTTCAGCTGCGCCCCGCATAAAGGGGCGGGCAATGGGCGTGGTGTGGGCGCGCTGTAGGCGTTCCGGAGCGGGACGCGGCACGCTCGAAAACTCCGAGGCATGTACGATCGCGGCTCGCCAAAGCGCGGCGCAATGCAGCGCTCGGCAGCTCCGACAAGCAGACCTAGTTAATTTTGGTCTAATTGCTCCGGCAGAGGCGAAGTGAAGCAAGAACGGAACATGCAAGGAAACATAGAAGATCGTATCCGAAATCTCGGCGCTCAGCTCCGTGCAGCATGGAGTATGATTCCGCTAAAATCGCCTTTATGAAGGCGGAAAACATTGTCAGAAAAGAGCTCAACCTCAAAAATAAAAAAAAAATAAAAAAAAAAATCACTTTTTCCCAAAAATCTAAACGCCAAAAAAAAAATTTAAATTTTTTAAGGAAAAATTTCCCGGGGGAAATACAGAAATTCCCAAAATTCTAAAAGCTATTCTCATTGGCCCGGCAAAAAACCGGCCCAAAAAAAAAGGGGAGCGACAGTGAACCTTTAAAACCTATGGAGAAAAATATTTTCCCAAAATCGGGAATCAAAGGGGGGAAACCGGGTTTCAAAATACATAAAAAAAACAAAAAGACTGATTGGCTTGAGCTAGCAGGGTTTTGGGTTTAATCTGGGGCCAAATCAAAATTAGGAGGCGACAAAGACTCTTTTTAAATTTTTCCTTTATGGAGAAGTTTTGCCCAATAAAAATCAAAGGGGGGACATTTTAAAAAATACGGGTAAAAAAAACAAAAAGGAGCTGATTTGGCTGAACAAGGGGGCCCCCCCCCTTTGGGGCACCCGGGCCAAAATTAAAAGAATAGGGCCAAAAAAAGCCCCATTATATCCTATGGAAAAATTTTGACAATCAAATAAAAGGCGGGAAACCATTTCAAAATACATTTTAAAAAAAGACAGAAAAGAGCTGAAGGGGCTGGGGGCAAGCGGGGGCTTGGGCTACCCCACCCAAATCAAGCGTGAGCAAACCTTCTCCCCCAAATTGTAGTCTATGTAGAGTTTCGGGGGCACTGAAACCCTCGGCGCTAAAGGGGCCTGGGGGGCAGGGAAATTTATTAAAAAAAAAAATCATTTTTTTTTAAGTGTTAAAAAACATTACCCCGAAAAAAGAGCCGAAACCATTTTTCTACAAATAAAGCAAGTTAAAACCCCAAAAACCGCTTTTGTCCCCCTGAGCCCCCGGCGCTACAAAAGGGAAAATTCCCAATATAGAAAATTGCCGGGGAAATACAGTAATTAAAATTTTTAACTCTTATGATTTTTGGGGGCCCATAAACCAGCCAAACAAAAATATGGGAAAACATTTGGCCCATTATTTTCCAAAGGGAGGGGGTATTGACCAATCAGAAAGGGGGGCGACTTTGGGCCCCTTCAAACCTTTTGGAGAAATATTAAACCAATCAAAATTCAAAAGGGGGGGCATTTTTCAAAATACGTAAAAAGGCAGAAACAACGTTTGGGTTGAAGGAGGGGGGTTTTCTTTCCAGTTTAACCCAAATCAGAGCCGAGCTATTTTCTGATGAGTTCTAGGGGGAAAAGAAATTCCGGACGAGCTCTTGTTTGGGTAAGTTTAAAAAGGGCGGGGTTTTTTGGGACCAATGAGAGCGCGAGCGACCCCAAAGGGTTTTTCAAATAAATTTCTAAATAAAACGTACAGGGCGAAATCAAATGATAATACGCCGAAAAATGCCCCGATGGGGGTAAAAAAAATGAAAATAATAGGGGGGGTTAACGAAAAAAAAAATTTTAATTCAAAAAAATCATTTTTTATTTCTTTTTTTTGGGTTACCCAAAGGGAAACAATAGTATGGGGGGAAAAGGGAAAAAAAAAGAAATAAACATGATTTTATTGTTTTCATATTTTTTTTTCTTTCCCCCCCTATTATTATTCATTTTATAAAAAAACACATCGGGACAACTTCTGAAAGTCTTAAAATTTTTGATTTGGGGCCATGTACTTTTTTATTTCGATTGCATTAAAAACCCATAGGATTTTGGCTCGCTCTCCTTTGGGGGGCCCAAAAAACCCGCGCCCCTTTTAACTTAGCCAACACGGGCTCGCTCTGAATTTTTTTTCCCCCATAGAACCAAATGAGAAAAAAACTCGCCCTGTTTTGGTTTAAGCGGGCCCGACCCCCCGCCGCTTCAACCATCACCTCGTTTCTTTTTTTTTTAAACTGTATTTTGAACCTCCCGCCTTTGAATAAGTTTTGGAAAATTTTTTCCCCTCCATAGGTTAGAATGGGCCCCTTCCTCCAAATTCGGGGAAATTGGGGGGCCCAATTCTCCTCCAAATTTAGAATTTGGGCCCCACTGCGCTCCTATTCTGATTGGGGGGGTTTATCCCGACCAATCAAAGAGCTTAAAAAATTTTAAATTTAAACGGGTTTTTTTCCCGCGATTCTCTATTTTGGGCAATCCCTTTTGTAGCCCCCGGCCCCTCGGCGAAAAAACGCATTTTTTTGGGGATTTTTTTAATGTTTTTTTTATAAAAAGGTTTCACTCTTTTTCAGAGAATATTTTCCCTTTTAAATAAAAATTATTTTTTTTATTCTATCCAATCCGAAACGGGGGCGAGAGCTGGTTTGGGAAATTTGCCCGATCTCTCCATAGACTACAATGGGAGAAGCGCTCTGATTGGGGCTGGGATAACCAACCCCCCCCTAGCTAAAACCAATCAGCTCTATCCTGCCATTTTTTACTGTATTTTGAACGTCCCGCCTTTAAATTTTTTGGGATTGGTAAAATATTTCTTTCATAGTTTTAATGGTTCACTGCCCGCTCCAAACCCTGATTGCGGGTTTATGCAACCAAAAAATAATATTTTTTCCCAGAATTTAAATTTACTTTTAATTTTCCAGCAATTTCCAAAAACCAAAATTCTTGAATTAGGATTTTTGGAAAGTGATTTTTTTTTTAAATGTATTTTTTATTTTTTGGGTTTTCAGCTCTTTTTCGAGAATGTTAAAACGCCTTTAAAAAAAGACGTTTTTGATTCAACCCGCACCGCCCATGTGGAATGATTTCTCACTTTTTTTTTTCCACCTTTTCCCCATCGGGAACAGATTTTCGGCGCAGCCCCTTTTTCGCCTAACCCCGCCTAAAACCCCCACCCCAACTGGCAGGCCCCGGGGGAATTTTTCCCCTGCAGGGCACGAGCGCACCCCTCTGGCCGCCGAACCCAAAAGGCGCACGCCGCAATGCCCTCAGCCCCCTCGCCCCTGAGCCCCACACACTGGCGGGGCGCGGCGACTTCTCCCCGCATGAAATAAACCGCACTACCTCCGGCGGCGAATCCAGGCGCACCCCCGGGCACTGCCCCCAAAGTCCCGCACTGCCCTAACACACGGGCGAGGCCCGAGACTTTTACATAATGAAAGAGCGCCCCCCAACCGGCCCCGCATAAATAAAGGGCGCAGTTTTCGCCGGAAAACTGGTGAAAAAAGCGAGCCCCGACCCGGCGACCCTTCATAAAATTTTGGCCCTTAGAGAAAACTACTATTCTTTTTAAAGGCAGGCTCAAAACCACCCCCCCATTTTTTTTTTTGACAGGGCTTTTTTTTTTTATTTTAGTACATTCGGGGGTTTGAGAGCTATAACTAGAGATGGCGAATCGATTCTAACAAAAGTGGAATTCTTTTTAAAATTTTCGGGAAAAACTTGGGTTTCGGAAAAAAGGGTGGGTATTTTGGGGTACTTCGGGTGAACGAAGTGTGCTTTTGATTGATAAAATGGCGCGAGCACAGGCCTACAGGGGGGCAAAGCCCGGGGGGAAGAAGGGCAAACCTGCATGACATTTTGAAAGGGGTTTTTCCTGTGACTCACCGAAAAAAATTTTAAGCCGGGCCCGCACGCCGGGTGCTCACACTCCCTCTCACTGTGCTCATCGGGGAAGGTGCGGGCCCGGGGGGCGAAGCTTTTAACTGAATAATTTTTTTTATATACGTTTTCCCGTGGGGTTTCAGCTTGCCCTCAAGACTTTTTCTCTTAATTTTCCCTATTTCAAATTTTTTTGGGGTTTTGGGGAAATCTGAAACCCCATGTGCGTCCCGCAGCTGCATTTTAACATTCAATACCAATTTGGGATCTAACCATTTTTCCTTTTTGTATTCTTTTAAAAAGAAACAGCTTTTTTTTACAATAAAAAATACCCATTTCCTTTTTTGGGCGGGTTAAAATTCTATTGCGAAATTTACATCCGATTTTAATTAAGCTTTTTTTGGGCTGGGTGCGACCCCCAAAAAACCCGTCTTTTTTTAACCCCAAAAAATAAAAAATTTTTTCCTGTAGCCTAATTCAAAAAAGAAAAAGGTTAATTCAAATTTTTTCCCTTTTGTTGTGGGGCGTAGAAAACACGAAATTTGGGAACCCAGCAAACAAAGCAAACTAGTTTGTGCGGCTCAATTCTTTGGCCAATTTACATCCGGGGGTTTTAATTAAGCTTTTTTCGGGTGTGCTGACAAAAATAAACCGTTTTTTTAAAACCCGGAAAAAAATATATACTTTTTTTCCTGTAGCCCCAATTCCCGTCCGAAGGTTAAATTAAACCTGTTTTGCTTTTAAAATTTAGTAAAACACACAGTGTTTTTTTTAAAGACACATACAATTAAAAATTTTTTCCCGGCCTTTGTGGAGCGCAATTTTTATCCAAGGGTTTTTCCCAAGCTTTTTTCTTGGGGCATTTGGAGAAAAAACAGGGTGTATTTTATCATAAAACAGATATCATCATCAAACAGGTCCCTTTAAAATTTTTTAACAAACAGTATGCAAACAAAAAGGGGGCAGGCTCTGCCCCTGCGAGTTTGGGCCCAAAGGCACAAACATTCCCCGGAAAAGGTTTCCCAAGGGCGCAGGGACAGCAAGGGGAAAGTCGGGAGCATGGGGGACTTTTGGTGAGGGCCCCAACTGCCCTGTCATCTAGGCCCCCGTGTTTGTTCAGCAACCCAAGGGGTTTTGATTGGTTGACTAAAAAAGGTTTTACCCTTCCTCCCCAATGACATCTTACAACCCCAGCCAAGAGCTGGGGGAAACCCCAGACACAACCATTAGTTGGCATGGCCCGGGGGCGGGGTTTAGCGGCCCTCCCTGTCCCCAACCCCCTCTGTCCCATCCGATTCCCTCCCGCCAGAGAAACTACATGTGGTTTTGGGCTCAGCACCACTATATAGCGAGGGTGAACAATTTGAGGATGGCATTCAAAAAGCACTTGGCAGCGAAGAAATGGGGCCAAAAATCCCCCTTCTTTTCAGTAGGCGGCAAAATATAGAAGTTGAAATTGGCCCGGGGGTCATGTTGTGAGGTCCCGCCTCGGCAAAACCAAGACCGGGGTGAAACGACAGCAGGACGATAAACACAAATAATGATTATGTAACCACCGCACTTGGGGAGCCGGGTGAGGCAAGGGCCCTTTATCATCGTCCCCGGAGAAGGAAAAGGGGGTTTAGCTTGGGTCGTCAGGCAGGGAGCGCAGCCAGCAAAATTTGGGGCGTGGGCAGTGATTCCCGCAGGGAAAAGCAGCAGGTGGGGGTCAGGAGCCAAGCGGGCCCCGGGGTTAAAAAAAACGCTTCGCAGGGCCCAAAAAAGGGAGCAGGGAAAAGGGGGTCCCGCAGGAGCGGCGGCAAATAGCACCAGAGCGGACGTTGGGGGGTAAAACCGATACTCGGGGGGGTGGCAGTTCTTTGCTAAGACACCGGGGGACCCCAATAAAGGGGATATGTTTGAATTTTTTGGGGAGAAAGGTAAAACGGGGCCAGGGGGCAAAAGTTGGCACCACGGCCCCGCGTCCAAAAACATGCAGCTCACCATCCCGGTGGCCTGGGAGAAACTTGGCTCAGAATTTTTGGTGGGCCATCCTGCAACCCGCAGCAAAAGGGAGCAAACAAACAACGCCCCGTGGGGACACATGGGCCAAATTTCAGCCATTCCAAGGGCCCCCCACCTCTGCAAAAGGGAGCTTTTCTCTTTTACATCAATTTTTCCCGGTCCAAAAGCTCCTGCTCCTCGCTACCATGGTCCCTTCAGCGAGGGGAATTTCAAAGAGACAACATATTCGCCAACCCAATTTTCCAAAATTAAGGGCAGCAGCTGACCCTGCTCCAAATTGTTTGGGACTTGGGATTTCCCTCCCCCTTTTCCCAAAGGGGCACTCTGCACCTTTTAGGGGAAAAATGGCTTGTGCCACCGAGATGGGGAGTTTTTAAGCCGTAATTTTTTTTCAAAAAAGGCCCCGTACCAAAAACTTCATGAAAAATTAAACAGAAGGGGGTCAGTCCTTTACTTTTCGGTTTTGGTTTTTCCCAAATTTGCACGGGCAGCGCGGACCTTTTGGGGGCTTTTAACTACGGTCCGGCCAAATACATTCCTTTAAAGGCCCCCCCTGGGTGAATGGCTTCCCAGCCCGGGACACCCAAAACCTTGGACAGGAGACGCCCTTTCCCCCTCCACGTTTTCAAACTGTGCACCTGCGCCAATGTCCCCTCCTCCTTTCCCCCACCACCACCAAACACAGCCTCCACAAAGTTCTGCTCCATCTTTCCAAAATGTGTAGGGCACAGCGGTGTCACGCAGTTTTTAAAACTTGGGGTTTTCCTCGGCGAACGAAGTCACACAGGGGGGGAAAATGCTCCGGGGCAAGCAGCAAGAAATCGATGTGGGGCTTTCTCCGCGCCAACGCAAATTTGGAACCATGGTGCCGGGCAATGGGAGGGGGAACATTGGGGTTTCCCCGCTTTCAAACCCCGGGGGGGGATGGTCCATGCGCCCTGCATGGCGCACTGGGTTTAATCGGTTTTGAAAAGGTTTTCCGAAGTCTTCCACCGGGTCTTCAGAACAAAACTGAAATGGCCAGGAAAAAAGTTTCAAACACTTTATCCCCTTCAAAAAAAGCCAGGAACCACCCCCTCGATTTTCAGCGGCAGAAAAGAATTTCTCCCCCGTGTAAAATTTTATGTCACCAGTTTCAGCTCATTCGTGACCCCCCCCGTTTGTTGAGGCCCATTTTTGAGGGGGCGAACGTTATTGTCATCCACAGGAACCCAAAGGGGTGAAAAAAAGTCATTCCCCTTTCTTCCCTGTCCTGGAACCCGATGCTGAAAAAAATCGTCCCCCCCCCGGGGAGGGGGGTGGAGACTGGGCCCACTACATTTTCGTGGCCAAAATGAATCCGGGGGGGACTGAAATGGGGGGAGGAGGAGGAGGGCATTGGAGCAGAAGCATTTGGGCTGGGGGAAATGAGTTGGGTTTTTTTACCCAGGTTTACAAGAGAGGGGGAGCAGGAGCCCGCTGGGGGAGGGGGATGGAGGGTGAGGAAATGAGGCAGATGACCCCCAAACACCGGGGGGCAGATACAGTGGAAATGGAAGGGAGGGAGCCCCTCGGAGTCACTTGTGCAGGAAAGGCCCGCAGCATTTCCCTTTTTTGCCCGGCTAGGGGACAGCCGAAAGTCCCATCCGCAAGGGGGTGACTTTTTGGCTCTCCAAACCCCATTGGAAACCCCCGCCCCCCCCGGGCCAAAATGGGAGCCTTTTTCCCACTATTGAGAGGGGAAAACAAAAATCAAATACTTAGGAAATCCCCGTAAACATTTGGGCCCCTGCCTATGTTCGGCAAACGGCCCCCCCCCCTCAACAGGGCTGACTGGGGGTTCTTCCCGCGCTCACGGGGACTACTGGGCCCCCCGGGTTCTGCGGGAAAATACCAGCTCCCTCATAGTAACCTTAGTCCCCGGAGTCACTGATGAGCAGCTTCCTTTACCCGCCTAGTGAGGAGGGCAGTCGCCCCGCCCGCACAGCAGGACCGGAGCCCGTCCCCCGAACCCCAAAAAGGTTTTTGGCCTACTTGGGCAGCACTCTGCCACCCCAGTTAAAGAAACCGCTGGACCCACTGGGCAGCCAAACGGATGTGTGGCCGCAACTTGCCGATTTTGGGAGTGGAGAAGCTGTTCCCCGCCCGGGGCCCGAAATGGGGGCATCAGACGGGTGTTTTAGTGGCGGGGTGGGCCAACATTTAAACCCCCCGGAGAACCCCTTGTCCACGGGAAAAAGGGGGAAAGACTGACCTTTGACAATATGAATCAGGCGTGGGTCGGCCAGGGTTTCCACACACCAAATTTCCCTTTTGGGGTCAGTTTTGGGGTTTTAAACTACCCGTCCCCAGCCACTATTTTTAAAGCCCCACCCCCCCCTTATGCCACACATCTGCTTTCCAGTTTTTTCCATCTGCCAAACCAAAACCCTCTTTACCAGGGGGGTGGTAAATTTCCACCCACCTCAACTCTGTCATTGTTCCATCTATGACCTCAATGCTGCGGGTGGTGTTCTTTGCCGTGACATCCCCCCCTGTTTTCATTGTGCCACTTTCTGACCTCATGCTGCTGTGGCTGCTGCCAAAATCCCCCCCAAAACCCGTTTTTTCATTTTTTTTCCAAATGCCCGGGCCTCAAAGCTGTGCCCGCCGTGACCTCCGCTCTCAGTCATTGTTCCACCTGGGGGCTTCCCCTGTTTTGCCCCCCCAAATGTCATTGTTTCCAAATGCCTGACCTAAACTGGGTTTCCGCCGGGGACCTCCAACTGTGTGATTGTGCCACCCCTGTGGCCCAAATTTCTTTTTTCCCCCTCCAGAATTTTTAAATTGGGGCCACTCCTGACCTCCCTTTCTGCTGCCGCCGGGGGCCTCCGCACCTTTAGTCATTTTGCCATTCTGGGGCCTTCCTTTCCCGTTTTTTCCCCCCTCCAGAATGTCATTGTTTCCTCTGCCTGACCTCATGCTGCTGTGGCTGCCGCCCCCACCCCCCCAACTCTGTCACTAATGGTTTTCCAAACCCGAGCTCTTACTTGTTTTTTTTTCCCCTTTCGCGGCCAAAACTTTTTTCCCGGCAAAATTCCCGCTTGAGTTTTTTTGGGCAAATTTTTTCCCTCTTTAAATGCCCAGGGAATTTTATAGGAAGCGATTTCTAAAAGGGCGGCAGTTTAACCCGCTTGGGCAACTAAAAAAAACAACATTGTAAAAGAAAGACCAAACCCAAATTTTCCCCCTGAAAATTTAAAAAATGGGAAAAACCTTTCTACAGCACCCCGGGAGGCCCCGTGCACCTGGGAAATTTGCTGCTTTTTTAAAGCATTTAAAAATAATTCGGGAAAGAAACAAATTTTTGTTTGGAAAATTTTACGAAGTGACCGAATCGAATTTTTTAAAAAATTCGCCCATCCTAAACTATAACGTCTTCCAACATTTAGATGTCATTTTAGTTTTTTTTTTTTTTTTTGGGCCCTTTAACATGATATGTAAGGCTTATGTAAGTTTTATGTATTTTTTTTTTTACTAGACATTTTTTTTGCATATTTTAAAGAAAGAAAAAGAAAAAAAAGTATGTTTTGAGTTTTTTTAATTGCAAAATATACCACTATAATATGTTTTTGCAGGTTGTTTTTTTTAGATATTTTCTATTTTGTATTTTTTTGTATTATTATTTTTTTACATATTGGGCTCACCATATAATTAGAAAAAGACCTCTGTGACACACTCCTCCATTCCAGGTTTGTGGGCCCCCCAAGGTGCTTAAACTTACTAAACACCCCTACAAAGACCCCATATTGGAAAATGCACCCCTTTGAGGAATATATTCAGGGGTGTAGTGAGCATATCATCCCCACAGGTGTTTCACAAATTTTTCAGCATTCTCAGCTGAAAATGTTTAGTTTTTACAAGGAATCCTGGAAAATAGCACCCCAAATTTTGTTACACATTTTATTCCAAGTTCATTAATATCCTATGTGTTTTGGGGTAAACTGCTGTTTGGGCCATGGCCGGCTACAGGGGAAGGGGGCCTATTTGGCCTTTTTGGGAAAGGGGATTTTTTTTGGGCCATGTCGCTTTTGCAAAGCCCCCAAGGTAAAAGAACAGGTAAAACCTTCCAGAAGTTGCCTCATTTTGGATTCAACAGCCCTCATGGATCCCATCTAGGGGTGTACGGTGCATTTTGGGCACACGGGTGTTCTATATTTTTTTTAGCATTGGGCCATGAAAATGGGGGGAAAAAACACAGTTCCATCATTGTTTTTTGGGCTTCAATTTTACAGCATTCGCTGTGCGGTATAAGTGACAGGGTAACTTTACCATGCTGGAATGAATTTTATATAAATTTTTATGTTTTATTACTTTTACACAATAGAATTATGTTTATTAAAAATTGCGTTTTTATGTCGTCATAGTCTGCTAGCCATAACTTTTTAATTTTTCTGTATACAGAGCAGATCACAGGTTTATTTTTGCAGGATGAGTTGATGTTTTTATTGGTACCATTATGGGGTGCATATGACACTTTGATTACTTTTTCTTAAGGTTTTTGTGAGGCGTATTGAACAAAACATAGCAATCCTGGTAGTGTTTTTTTTTTTTTTTTTTTACAATGGTCATCGTGTGGTATAAATGACATGCTTCCTTTACGCTCATATGTAATACAAGCAAATTCCAATGTTGCAAAAGTTACCAAACATTTATTAAAAGTCCCATAAATACAAGACTCAATCTGTAACATCTCGTTATTTGCGTTTTAGTAGTATTGCCAATCCATAGCAAGTGGCAGGAACATTCAAAAGCAAATTTCCAAACTGCGATGCTGCGACCGCATAGCCCGGCTACTCCATCTTGAGATGCATACTATTCTGACAGGCAGGCGTGATGCAGGGCGCGCGACGTTTCGGGGGACCTCCCCCTTTCTCAAGCACGCGCTGCTAGCTTACCTTATACTATTTATAGGTAAGCGCAAAGATCTACACTTTGGATTTCCGCAATTGCGGCACAGTGAAAACTGCTTTAGCCAATGTTATATAATTTATAAAAAGGCTCTAAGCCCCCAACTCTCGTTCATGCCAGCTGGCGCAAGTGTGTTTAATTCAAAAAACC
>JAODAL010054266.1:0-24748 GCA_025379985.1 Phyllomedusa bahiana
CCCCCCCCGGGATGGTGGTTTTGGCTTATGGACCCCCCAGCAGCGTGGGGCACCGGATGGTGAAGTTGGATTATGGACCCTCCAGCAGCTGTGGAGCCCTGGATGGTGGTGTTGGCTCTATGGCTCCTCCGCAGTGGGGGGGCCCTGGGGTGGTGTTGGCTCTTGGACCCTCCAGCAGTGGGGGCCCCTGGATGGTGGGGTTGGCTTTGGGACCCCCAGAAACTGTGTCCCCCCTGGATGGTGGTGTTGGCTCTATGGACCCTCCAGCTGTGGGCTCCAGATACCGGTGACAACTTCCAGGTCCTTATGGAGTCCCTCCCCGCCCATCTAGCTGCTGTCTGGGCTGCACATGGCGGTCACTCTGGATGTTAGGTCATAATAATGGGACTGGACACTGGGGGTCTATAAAGAGGAATTGGCTCTGTAGGATTTGGGGGCACTTTTTCCCTTTGTTGGAATATGGGTCGCCGTCTGAGTTTTTCCCAAAAACCAAATAATCGTGTTAAACTGAGCTTCTGCCGATTTCCACTCTATGAGGTTCTTACAGTTTTGGAGAAGGATGAAAGATATTTCCAGGCAGAGAAAATCCATCGAGCCGAAGCGAGGTTAATGTTCTGCAGGATTAGGAATTTGGCAGCGACTCGTCCTGACATGTGATGCTCGCTGGGATCCGCTGTCACCGCGTCGTAAAGATGAGGTTATAAAGGCGAATTTTAGGATTTGTTTCATTACAATGTTTTATGAGAGAGGCGCGGTGCCCAGTGATGCACACTCTCCAGACCTCCGCTTGCTGCCGGTGAATGGAAACTTTCTTATTTACATCCAGAGTGTGAAAACCTAAACAAACAAAAGTCTGTTAACATTGTATCCAGTCTAGACAATACCCATTGAGAGGGGCGCGTCCTTGTGCACCTTCGTAGTTCACATTCCCCTCTCATATCAATGGCGCGTTGTGTCTGTAGTTTCAATGTTGCTTATTCACAATGGTGCGATTTTTCCATTCACGATTCACTGTCACCACAGCAGCCGCCATCGGGTCACAAACTGAAATTTCCCCCACCCCTTTGGTTTAAAAAATTTTATCCCCCCATAAAAAGCCCCTTTAATATGACGCAAGGGGATATGTGTGCAGAAGCCTATCGCCACTTATATACCCCCCAAACCCGCGCACCCCAAAAAGACCTCCCTTTTTGTTTTGCGATGCTAAAAGTAGGAAGTAGACATAATAATGTGACTCAACTGTGTTTATAGTAACATTCTGACTACCTGCCGCCACCACTAGGGGAACCAAAGAACTCTCTGCTGAGATTATCAGGAAAACCCTACCCAATCCATTGCTTCGTATTGGTACCAACCCCCCCATCCCCAATCGTGTCGAAAAAATTCCTCTGGTCAGTGACACCCACATAGCCCAAAATATAGAGCCACCACATTGCTTCAGTTTCAGTGAACCCACAATCCCTGCATCGTGTCAAAAAACTTGCCCCAGTGTTAGTATGAGACACATGGCCCCACTATCAGAGCCAACCACATTGCCCTGGAATTTAGTATCAGCCACATAGCCCCAATATCAGAGCCAATCGCATTGTTTCAGAATTAGTTTTAACCACAATGCCCCAGCATCAGTGTCAGCCACACAGCCCCAATATCCGAGCCCACCAGATAGTTTCAGTATCGGTACCAACCACAACGCCCCTTCATCAGTGTCAAACACATTGTTCCCTGTATCATTATTAGCTACATAGTCCCAAAATCAGAAGCAACCACATTGCATTAGTATCAGTACCAACCACAATACCCAGCCAGGTAAAATACATTTTTCCCCCTGTTCATTTTAGCTACATAGCCCAAAAATCTTGCTCCTCCCTTGGCCCTGCCCTCTCCCTTTTGACACTGTCGCCATTCCCTCCTGCTACAAATCCTCTCCTCCCTCGGCATCACGGACTTGGCTCTTTCCTGGATCTCCTCGTACCTCACTGATCGGACTTTCAGCGTCTCTCATTCTCGCTCCACCTCCTCCCCCCGGCCTCTCTCTGTTGGTGTCCCCCAAGGGTCAGTCCTGGGTCCACTACTCTTCTCTATCTACACCCTTGGCCTCGGTAAGCTCATAGCATCACAGGTTTTCATTACCACCTATATGCTGATGATACCCAACTCTAAATCTCTGGCCCAGATGTCACTTCTCAAACTCTCCCGGATCCCTGACTGTCTGTCCTCCATTTTCCTCCTTCTTCTCATCACGTCTCCTAAAACTAAATGTGGAGAAACAGAATCTCATCTTTCCACCATCCAACTCTTACCCCTGCCCTGATCTCTCTATTACAGTCAAGGGCTCTACAACTCTCACCTGTTCCCAAGTCCGCTGTCTTGGGGTAATCCTAGACTCTGCTTTATCTTTCAAACCAAAACATCCAACCCTCACCTCTGCTGCCGCCTCCCCCTGAAAAACATCTCTCGCATCCGCCATTCCTCGGCTATGACACTACAAAATGCTGGTCCATGCCCTTGTCATCTCCCGCCTAGACAACTGCAACATCCTTCTCAGTGGCCTCCAGCGAGCTCAATTAGCACCCTCGCTCCCCTCCAATCCATCCTTAACTCTGCTGCCCTTTCTTATCCACCTCTCTCCTCGCTACTCCTCTGCCTCTCCCCTCTGCCAATCCCTTCACGGGGCTTCCCATTGCCCAGCGAATTCATTTCAAGCTACAAACCCCTGACCTACAAGGCCCTCCATGACCTCTCCCTCCATACATCTTTGCCCTAATTTCCAAATATCTCCCCTCACGCAATCTCCGCTCTCACAGGACCTTCTCCTCTGCTCTCCCCTTATCAGCTCCTCACACAACCGTCTCCAAGACTTCTCCCGTGCTTCACCCACACTCTGGAACTCACTGCCCCCAAAACATCAGACTCTCCTCCACTTTCACCAGCTTCAAAAGCAACCTGAAAACCCATTTCTTCAGGCTTGCCTATAACCTACACTAAACTTTGTCACTACTCACCTCCACAGACATGTCCGCCCCTCACCTCCGTCTCTTCCCCCTCCTTGTAATTTTGTAAGCCCTCGCAGGTTTGTAGGGTCCTCTCTCCCTCTGTCGGGCCAATTGTCATTATACCCTTATCCACAGTACTCGTTGACTTTATGTAATGTATGAAACCCCACGAATGTACAGCGCCCTGGAATCAATGGCGCTTTAAAATAAATAATAATAATGAATAATTGCTGGTATAAACCTGGGATCTCCTGGTATATAGTGATATGAGCAAGCTGGTAAAACCTGGGGATCTCCCTGTATATAGAGATATGGAGCATGCTGGTATAACCTTGGGAATCTCCTGTTATAACAGTGATATGGCGCATGCATGGGTATAACCTGGGGATCTCCTTTAATATAGTGGATGATGGAGCATGCTGTTATAACCTGGGGATCGTCCTGTATATAAGGAAATAGGAGCATGCTGTGTATAAACCTGGGATCTCCTGTATATAGTTGATATGGAGCATGCTTGGTAATAACCTGGTGATTCTCCTGTATATAGTGATATGGGAGCATCAGTTTAACCCTCCCCCCCCTGGGGAACTCCAGTATATGAGTGATATGGAGCATGCAGTATAACACCTGTGGCCCTCTACCCTTTAATAGTGAAATTGAGCATGCATGTATAACCTGGACCTCTCCTGTATATGTGGATAATGGGAGCATGCCTGGTATAACCTGGGGATCTCCTGTATATAAGTGTAATGGAGCATGCTGGTATAACTGGAGATCTACCTTATATAGTGATATGAGTCAAGCTGGTATAAACCTGGACCTCTCCTGTATATAGTGTAATTGGAGCATGCTGGTAAGAAACCCCCTGGGGATCTCCTGTAATATAGTCGAGATGGAGCAAGCAGGTGATAACACTAGGATCTCCTGTTATAGTTATATGGGCAAGCTGGTATAACCTGGGATCTTCCTTATATAGTGATATGAGCATGCTGGTATGACCTGGCCTCTCCTGTATATAGTGATATGGAAGCAATGCTGGGTAATAACCTGACCTCTCCCTGGTATTAGTGAGATCTGGAGCATGCTGGTATACCTGAGGATACTCCTGTAGATATGATATGGAGCATTGCTGTAATAGGACCTGGGGGATCTCCTGTATATAGTGAAATGGAGCATGCTGGTATAACCTGGGGAACCATCCAGTATATTAGTGATATGGAGCATGCTGGTATAAACCTGGGGATCTCCTGTATATATGGATATGGTCATGCTGGAATACGACCTGGGATCTCCTGTATATAGTGAATCATGGGTCATCTGGCTGTTATACAGGACCTGGGGATCTCCTGTTATATAGTGTATATGTGAGCATGCTGTAAAACCTGTGGCATCATCTGTATATAGTTATATGGAGCATGTCTGTTATAACCTGGGATCTCCTGTATATAGTGATATGGACATGTGGATAACCTGAGGAACACCTGTATATAGTGATATGGAGCATGCTGTATAGACCGTTGGATCTCCTGACTAAAAGTGAATGGCAGCATGCTGGTATAACCTGGGGATCTCCTGACAATAGTTATAATGGAGGCTGCTGGTATAAACCTGGGGATCTCCTGTGATAGTGATATGGGCATTCTGGTATAACCTGGGATCTCCTTATATAGTGATATGGAGCATGCGGTATAAACCTGGGATCTCCTGTACTATAGTGAATGCGAGCATGCTGGGTTATAAGCTGGGGACTAGCTGTATATAGTTGATATGAAGCATGCTGGTATAACCTAGAGGATCTCCTGTATTTAGTGAATGAGCAGCTGGATAACCTGAGGATCTCTGTATATAGTGATATGGAGCAAGCTTGAATATACCTGGGATCTCCTGTATTATAGTGATATGGATCATGCTGGGATAACCTGGGGATCTCCTTATAAGTGATATGGAAGCATGCTTGGTATAACCTGGGATCTCCTGTATATAGTTGATAAGGAGCAAGCATGGTATAACCTGGGGATCATCCTGTAATATAAGTATATTGAGCATGCTGGATAACCTGGGGATCGCCTGAATATATTGATATGGAGCATGCTGTATAACCAGGGATCTCCTTTAAAAGTGATATGGAGCCTGCTGGTATAACCTGGGGGATCTCCATATATAGTGATAATAGCATGGTGGTATAACCTGAGATTCTCCCTGGTATATAGTGATATGGAGCATGCTGGGTATAACCTGGGGAGCTCCTGTCTAATAGTGAATGTGAGCTGCTGGTATAACCTGGGGATCTCCTGAATAAGGGAGTATTGATCATGCTGGTATAACCTGGTGATCTCCTGTTATAATAGTGAAATGGGGCATGCTGGTATAACCTGGGTATCTCCTGTATATAGTGATATGGAGCATGGCTGGTATAAACCTGGGATTCCTGTAATAGTGATCATGGAGCATGCTGGTATATACCGGGGATCTCCTGTATATAGTGATATGAAGCATGCTGGTAATAACTGAGGATCTTCCATATATAGTGATATGGAGCATCCTGGGTATACCTGGGGATCTCCTGTATATATGATATGGGCTGCTGGTATAAACCTGAGGATCTCCTGTATATAGTGATATGGAGAATGGTATACACCTGGGAACCTCCTGTATTAAGTGAAATGGACCTGCTGTATAAACCGTGGGATCTCCTGTAATAGTGATATGGGAGCATGCTGGTATAAGCCTGGGATTCTCCTGTATATAGTGATATGGGCATTCTGGTATACACCTGGGATCTCCTGTATATATGATATGGACATGCTGGTATACCAGGGGATCTCCTGATATAGTGAATAGGGAGCATGCTGTTATAACCTCCTGGGGATCTCCGAAAAATAGTGATATGGAGCAATGCTGTATAACCTGGGAGATCTCCTGTTATAGGTATAGGGAGCATGCTGGTATATCCTGTGGACTCCTGTATAACATAGAGAATGGAGTATAAACATGCTGGAATAAACCTGGGATCTCCTGTATATAGTGATATGGAGCATGCTGGTATAACCTGGGGATCTCTGTATATAGTGATATTAGGATCATGCGGAATAACCTGGGATCTCCCTGTATATACGTGATATGGAGCATGCTGGTATAACCTTGAGATCTCCTGTATATAGTGATCATGCTGGTGTAACCTGGGGATCTCCTGTATATAGTGATATGGGGCATGCTGGTATAACCTGAGGATCTCCTATATATAGTGATATGGAGAATGGTATAACCTGGGCCTCTCCTGAAATGTGTTGTACTTTTGTATGACGGGCACAGGAAATAAAAATGGAACGTTCCATCCTATATTATTTTGAAGTCAATTAAGGCCACTTTTAATAATGAGTAATCCCAGCCACATGCGCTGCTGCCTCCTTGTCACGCCGCACTGACTGATTACAGTTCAACTATAATTGATGGTCTGTAATATTGAAAATGAAAAAAAATTAAGAGAGTAATGGGAGTCATTTTTGCTGAGGCGAGATCTGAATGCGCTCCTCACAATGGTGCTATTGTGGGCAGCCGCCTGTATTCAACCTTAAATTTTGGTGTTATTTGTGTTTGCTGTATTTGCAATTTTCTGTCCCTATTGTGCGCGGCCGTGTGGAGGTGTAAAAATGTGCAACCTGCGGCTCTGCTCCGCCACCTTCCCATCTCGCTAATGAAGGATTGTTCGATTGCAAGACGGAGATTTGCATCCAATATTCCACCAAAGCCATCCAAACTTACGCCGAAAATGTTTTCCAGTGTCAGTGACGTGACCGTCGACTGCCCCGTGTTCTTTCTAGTAAACCTCTTCACGTCCAAGACTCTGCATAGACAAAATGTGTGTGCAGGCATCCTGCAAGTCAATGCACCATTCAGAAGCTCCGAAGCTTCTAGGAAACTTCAACTCCCAGCATGCCCTGAAAGCTACAGTTCCTCAACAGCTTGAAAGCCACTGGTTGCTGATTGCATGCTGAGCGTTATGGAAGAAATTAAAAGTTTGCCCAGCGCATGGAGAGCCAAAAGCAGCAAATGGCATGGTGGAGTTGGGATTTTTACACATCAGGAAAACCATAGGTTACATATCGAATGCTGAGATTAGTAGTTGTTCAATAGCTGTAGTCGGAAGGTGGTATGCTGAGAGTTGTAGTTTTCCAATGGTGGTATGCTGCAGATGGTATGCTGAGAGTTGTAGTCTTCCAATGGCTGTAGGTTGCAGATGGTTTGCAGAGGGTTGTAGTTTTCCAATGGTGGTAGGTTGCAGATGGTATGCTAAGGGTTGTAGTTTTCCAATGGTGGTAGTTTTTCAATGGTATACTAATGGTTGTAGTTTTCCAATGGCTGCAGGTTGCAGATGGTATGGTGGTATATGAGGAGGTGTACTGGCTGTATGGAGGTGTATGAGGAGGTGTACTGGCTGTATGGTGGTGTATGAGGAGGTGTACTGCAGTAATGGGTGTGTTTATGAGGAGTATACTTGGGCTGGATGTGTTTTATTCCACTGTATGTGTTGTATGAGGAGGTTGTACAGCTGTATGATGTGTATCATAAGGTTGTACTGGGGCTGTATGGAGTGATGATAATAGGTATATGAAGGAGGTGTACTGGCTTTAAGGTGGTGTATGAGGAGGTGTACTGGCTTTATGGTGGTGTATGAGGAGTGTACGGCTGTAAGATGGGTGTAATCAGTAGGATATTGCTGTAATGTGGTGGTGTATGAGGAGGTGTACTGGCTGTATGGTGGTGTATGAGGGGGTGTACTGGCTGTATGTTAGTATACGGGGAGGTGTACTGGCTGCATGGTGGTGTATGAGGAGGTGTACTGGCTGTATGGTGGTGTATGAAGAGGTGTACTGGCTGTATGGTGGTGTATGAGGAGGTGTACTGGCTGTATGTTAGTATATGGGGAGGTGTACTGGCTGTATGGTGGTGTATGAGGAGGTGT
This sequence comes from Phyllomedusa bahiana, assembly GCA_025379985.1. Lineage (NCBI taxonomy): Eukaryota > Metazoa > Chordata > Amphibia > Anura > Hylidae > Phyllomedusa > Phyllomedusa bahiana. The sequence goes on from JAODAL010054266.1 coordinate 7,957, forward strand.
ACTGGCTGTATGGTGGTGTATGAGGAGGTGTACTGGCTGTATGGTGGTGTATGAGGAGGTGTACTGGCTGTATGGTGGTGTATCAGGAGGTGTACTGTCTGTATGGTGGTGTATCAGGAGGTGTGCTGGCTGTATGGTGGTGTATGAGGAGGTGTACTGGCTGTATGGTGGTGTATGAGGAGGTGTACTGGCTGTATGGTGGTGTATGAGGAGGTGTACTGGCTGTATGGTGGTGTATGAGGAGGTGTACTGGCTGTATGGTGGTGTATGAGGAGGTGTACTGGCTGTATGGTGGTATATGAGGTAATGGTAGCATGTTTTGGATATACAATGATATATGAGGTCATGTAAAAGAACATGGGGCGACATTATGGAACGGGATATTTGCGCCTGCAAAAACAGAGCGGCCACACCGATCCTAATCCCCTGTCGGACCAGGAAGCGATGTAGGCCTCAGCGTTCGCACAGTTCGGCTGCCCTAACAGAAGTGGGTGGGCAGTAGGGCGCGGTAGTGGGCATATCTTAGGTCAGACGCAGGCACACTATTCGAATACCCGTAAGGGTGCCATGTTACGATCGCGGCTCCGTCAAAGTGCGGCGCATTGCAGCGCTCAAGCCAGCTTCCGACAGGCAGACTAGTTTAAGTTGGTCCTAAACTGAGCCAGAGGAGGCGAAGTGAAGCGCAGAACGTAAACACGAGAGTAAACATATAGAAGATACGCAAAAGAAATAAACTCAGTCTCAGCTCCGTGCGGCATGGAGTAATGAATAAAAAAAAATGTTTTTATTAGTGTGTAAAACCTTATCAGAAAAAGTTCAAACCTTCTAAAAAAAAAAAGAAAAATACAAATCACTTTCCAAAGTCCAAGGAACGGCGCAACATCAGGAATTAGATCTTGAAATTAGCCGGGGAATACAGTCATTCAAAATTCTGTAATGCGCTCTCAATGTCGGCAGAACCATCGCGAATCAGAATTAAACCACGACAGTTGACCATTATAACCAATGGAGGACATGAAAGGCGGAACACTTTCAAAAACAGTAAAAAATGCAGAAAAGAGCAATTGGTTCAACTAGCGGGGGCTTGGCTAACCGGCCAACAGTAATCGGACGCACAGTGAACAATTTGATAACCATATGGAGAAGTATTGACCAATCACATGCCAAGGCGGGACCAGTTCAAAATACAGTAAAAAATGCAGAAAAGAGCTGATTGGTTGAGCTAGCGGGGGCTGTTGGCTATCCCGGCCAATAGCAGCGCGAGCTATTTGGGTCCCGCAGGTAGTCTATGAGAGATCGGGGCAAAAATGCACATCACTGCTTCTCAGCGCCGTGCGGCAGTGAGTATGATAAAAAAAATCATTTTTTATTAGATGTAAAACATATCCGATAAGAGTGCTGAAAAACCTTCTATACACATAAATAAATCAACTCCCTAACAACGCGTTTGTCGCCGTCGCCGGCGCACATCAGAATTGCGATATTGGAATTGCGGGAAATACAGTGAATTTCACATTCTGTAAGCTCTTCTCAAATGGTACGGAAAAAACCAGCCCATCAGAAGGGGAGCGACAGTGGCCCATTATAACCTATGGAAAGTATTTGACCAGATCAAAATGAAAAGGAGCGGGACAAATTCACATACAATAAAAAATGCAGAAAATAGCTGATTAGTTGAACGAGCGGGGGCTTGTCTATCCCTGGCCAATTCAGAGCGTTAGCTACTTTGTTCCTATTGTAGTCAATAACAGATCGGGGCATTGAAATCGTCAGCGCCGTGCGGAATGGAGAATTAGTTAAATCGTATTTAAAAAGTGGTAAAAACCTACTCTGAAAAGAGAGTAAAACCACTATAAACATAAATCAACAATCAAATCCCTAACAATGGCGTTGTGTCCCAATCCACCAGACTCAACAACAGGAATTGCGATATGAGAATTGGCCGGGGAATACAGTAATTCAACGATCTGTAAGCTCTTCTCAATGGCTGTTTCTGCCCGACCAATCAGAATAGAGCGACAGTGACCAATTATAACCTATGGAGAAGTATGACCAATCATAAATAGGAGTGACAGGGACCCAATTATACCTAGGAGAAGTTTTGACCAATCAAAAGATAGAAGTGACACGTGACCCATATACGCTAAGGAGAAGTATTGACCAATCAAAGAGGAGAGAACAGTGACCCATTATAAGCTATGAGAAGTATTGACCAATCAATGACAAGGCGTGACAGTTTTCAAATAACATAAAAACGCAGAAAGGAGCTGATTGGTTGAGCCAGGCGCAGATTATGAATTTCCACCACCATATGTACGTGCAATCTATTTAGAGTGGAGCAAGAAGGTCAAACGATAGAGCAGGCGCCCTAGATAAGTTTATTACTGGCAAGGGTAAATATTCTAGGACTGTGAATGGTTGGGGGGAAGAGGGTGCTCGTCCTCGTAGCCAATCCAGCGGGGTTCGGCTACCTTCTCATAGAGTTCTATGGGTAAAAAGAAAATGCAGAGCGAGCTCTGTTTGTGGATTGGCAAAGTTAAAAAGGCGCTTTTATTTGGGCCAATGGAGAGCGAGCGAGCTGCTCCTATTGGTTTACTAATGCAATCATATAATGAAAACTGTTACATTGCCCAAATCAAGTGTAAACGACCAGAAGTTGTACCGATCTACTAGTATAAAATGGACAATAATATGGGGGAAACGGAAAATAACCTAATGAAATATGACTACAATGGAGTTTCATTTTATTTCTTTATTTTCGTAGTCCAATGATCACTAGTATGGGTGTAACGAAAATAAAGAATAAAAATGAAACTATTGAATTCATATTTATTTTGTTATGTTCGTTACCCCCATATTATTGAATCAATATTATGTTTTTACTGTAATTTTCATTAAACGGATTTAAAGATAAATGACATGAGACAGTAGACAAACAAGAATGGGTGTTAACGAACGAATACAAGTGATGTTGGTAAAATATAGATGGTCAGATAAGAAAAACGGTTACTTTTCCAGTCTGGACCAGAATATGGCATTTCTTTTACAGAAATAACCAAACGAGGCTATAGATATCATGATCTCGATGCTGTTCAAGAATGATTCTGTACGAGGCATAACAGAACAGAAGATAAGGGAGTCATGGAAATAAGGATAAAAGGGGGGGGGAAGAGAAGCAATAACTCTTACGTGTAATGTGCGAGTCATCGTCGAGGTACGTTTCATATGTCCTGTGGTGCCTCTACCGCTCCAGAACACCAGGATGACAATGACAAGAAGCCCCCCCTGCACTCCCTAGAACCAATGATATGATCTCTTGGTGGGTCCATATTAATAAAGGGGCTTTTTTTTGTTTTTTTTACATGAAGAGAACGAAGTAGTTAATGGTATCACCTCCGTGTTCAGGCCCCTGAGAAGCCCAACAAATGACTATCACCGGTTGCTCCTAGGCTCAGGTTCTTAACGTTAATCCTTGTTCATTTCCTCTAAATAATCATTCATTAGTATAGTCGCAATCCTAGAGTGGAAAACAATAATTACATAAACGACATACCACTGTACCTATATGGATGTCCTCTGGCGTCACAGTAATGCATACAGATTTACAAGGAAAATAAGCATATAGACAGAACACATGCCATATAATTAGCTGTGATGAATGGTACAAAAATATCATAGGTTGGTCAATCAAACCGGCGTTCTTTGCTAACATATTTTAACAAGTGACGCATATAATGGTAAACCAAACATCAAGAAAAACATTGAGACCATAAACACAAACAAGTACAGACTACAAAGAGAAGTTGTTACTAGGGTATTTTTGGGAGGTAGAGAGCTGAAGAAAAAAAGTATGCTGGTCCCAGGGCCCACTTTAATCTAAGCTGCCATTTAGGGGCCAGTGAGAATAAATAGTGAGATCCCCATGTTTCCAGATAATTCGAGATTTATCTATCCAGTCACGAATTATAGCCGTGAGTATTCCCTTCCCCGAATTCTTTTCACTCTGCTGATCAATTGGTCCTTTGAGGGGGCTCATGACACATTCCAATGCTTGCTTATTAACATATTGTTTGCCGTCCAACAGAATGCGCAATAGGCGTGATGGGACTCGCAAAACCATCAGGAAAAGATGTTTAGTAGTAGACCTCAGGGAGGCCGCGAGGAATGGTGATTCCCGACACACCCCTCTGGAGTGCAAAGATTGGACTGTGTCTCCCAAAGAAGTTTCGATTTTAGAGGGCATCCCAAAATATATGGGCCAAAGATCCTTGCGTCGACCCTACACCCTCCAACAAAATGTCATAGGACACAGGTAAACAGTGTGCAAAAGTAACCGAGAGATATGGTACCAATGCATCAGCACTTTTATGTTTTCTTTTGTAGGAGAACACAAGAGAAGAACTTTGCCTCCTTGGGTCCAATGGTTGCCAGGAGATCTATTGGGATGGGGCTTCCCTAATAGCTGTTGTCGCATTTTCTCATGGTCAGAGTGGGTGGGGTTTGGGCCAGGTCTGGTGTCACCAAAATTTGATATATTGCTGACATCATACCAGCTGTGGAATAAGTGTTTTCGCATATTTTCTCAAAGCTGGTGGAGATCGATACAGACTTAGTAGGACATAATCAATGTGTCATGCACTGGCTCAATCTTCAGATAGTAGTAGTACGTGCGGGGGTGTAACTTAAAACTACTCCGTAGTAGTTTACAAAAGGCAGGGATCTCTCGGTCCTGTAGTCCACCAATATCCGCCAGCATAAATAGTATTAGACTACTCAACACGGTTTCATGTGGGGGGTCAGATTTGCAGGCTATCAGGAATCATGGTTAGAAAAGAACGATGTCATAGGAGAGTATGAGCGGAAGTGGAGGTAAAATTATCTTATGACAAGATTTACCACACCTTCCACGTCAGAGCCATTGGGCCCAGCAATGGCTTGACAATCAGGATGTGCTTGTAGACTCAGAGCGAGATTAGAATGTGATTGGGGCAAACGCACAAACTTCTCCAAGCTCTTTCCATCGGGAGTACGCGAATAACGATGACCCAGCAGGAATTCCGTCGCAACTGCGCTGCCCATCAAAAATTATTGGATATGTCAGGAACAGAGAGCCCCCCTCGAGTTTTGGGAGCCAGCAGACTGGCTTTGTTAATACGGGGTCATGCCCCGGGGTGTCCCATACGAACACGGCATAGAAGGTGCCTGCATGAGCTTTAAGGTCCGAGTGGATCGGCACGGCAAAGTCTCAAACAGGTACAACACTTTTGGAGAGCTTTCATCTTTAGGTCGCTGCTATTCTCCCTAAGAGTTGATATTGGTAAGAGCGTCCCATTTACTCCTATCGGTGCACCCCTCCATAAATTTGTCCAGGTAGTAATGTGAGAACAGCATGGCTGTATGTTGGGGTCAAATTTAATCGCCAGGTATTTTAAAAGATCTCTGTTTCCAATTAAAACAAACAGTTTGACTCTGTACAGTCCAACTGAGCGTGAAAGGGATGTTAAGGGTAAAGCCTCTGTCCTAGACGGTTCACTTTTGTTAGCCCGAGATAAGCCTAAATGGCGCAAGAGTGATTGAAGAATTGGTGGATAGTGGTACGTAAGTAAGTTAGTAGTCATGAGTATTCGTCCGCGTAGAAGGATACTTATGAACCTCTGTCACGGCGTTCCGGATACCATGGATGTTTTCGGGTTTATGTTCGTATGGGCCACTAGCCAATGGGTTCGATACAACCAGGACAAAGATCATCGGGATAAGGGGAACCATAGCCCTCCTCGTCGCCATTTTAAGCATGATCAGGGGAATCGGCGTGTTGTAGTCGAATAGCTGCAGGGGGCATGGAGTAACAGTGATCCAAGAGCTTGCATAAATGGGCCTCGAAAGCAGAATACCTTCAGCACTGTCGGACATAACACCAATTTAGGCGATACGGAACGCCTTTGTCCGCATCCCCAAGCTGAGCAGTAAAGCCCGTCTCAACCGTCCGTTCCTATGGCGCTATCTCGATTAGGTCTATCGCCCGCCTAGTGTTATCAGCCCCTTGCCTACCTGTAACAAAACCCACCTGGTCGGGGGCGTGGCCTGGCATGCCAGGAGCAGGAAGCAGGGAGTGAGAGCTCCGTGTGGACCCCGGGTTTTAGAGCCTTACTGCGCACATGACCCCCGGGAAAAGGCAAGAGGACACCAAAGGCAGGGGAGACTCCCTCCATCTGACCCCGCATTTTAAATTTTTTTGTCCCTTGCGGATTTTTCCGTCGGCTGGAGTTGGGCCCCCTCCCCGGGGCGGCGCCACTTGCCGGCTTTTAAACGTGCTGGACGGATGTTCCAGCAGCAGCCCGAGCAGGCAGCCCCGGGCTATGTCCCCGCGGCCGGCGCTGAGGAGGATCGGGCGTCTGAAGAGGCAGGGGGGATGCCGGGGCTCCTGCGTAACACCGGAAAGTCCCGGGAGCACGGGGGGAAAAAAGCGGAGGAGCGGAGACGCTGGGGCCCGCGGCGCACTGATGGGGAAGCGGCGGCAGTGAAGCGGAGGACGCGACAGATGGCAGGGCCTGGTGAGCCCCCCCTGCGGGGGGACCCAAAAACCCCCTAAAACCCCCTGACTCCAGGGCACCCAAAAAAGGGAGGGCCCCCAAAACAAGGGAAGCAACAACCCAGGGGGCTAGCGAGTGGGATGGCCGCTCGGGAAAAGATGTGCTGCCCAAACGCTTTTTGGGGCCCCCCGCTGGGGGAGGTGACCATTCCCCCCCCTCGGGGGGACACTGGGCCTCCGCACCATCACAAACCATCCGGGGATGGGCCAAAAAAGGATGCCCACGGCCCTGGGGGACCCCCCCTGCGGGTCGGGCCGGACGGACATCCAACCAGATGTTGCTGCACTCGAGTTCCCCCTTACTGAGGAGGTTGGGCGGCTACCCCCAGAGACACCCCACATTGCCACGGGGGGCTCTGCACGTGGCCCGCTCTGTGCGCCTTCCCCAGCAGGGGGAAGGCGTGGCCCCTTCTCCTAGGGCAAAGGACCAGGCTATGCGGGCCCTGAGGGTCCCCCTGAGTTGCAAGTTTTTTACTCTGAAATAAAGCTGACTAGAGCCCTTTCCGGATCCAGGTGCTTGGCACATAAAATTGGGGTGTGGAAGGAGGATTTTCGGCATACAGAAAGAGAAAAAATTTGGAGGCCTTCAGGCTTGGGTTCCAGGCTACAGTTACGGAATGAGTCCCCTTAAGAAGCAAAAGTCAATCATTATTTTTTTATTTGGGGCCCTAGTGCCCTAGAAAAAACAGAAACCGCAGGAACAATTGAGGGTGGCGGCCTGCTGGACCATAAAAACCCAAGTCTTGCGCAATTTTAACAAAAATTTAACTTTTCCCGGGGAGGGAAGAGGGCGTATATGAGCTAGATCGAGCCACGAGACGCGCCCCCCGAGCCGGGGTAGTTCAAACCCAGGGACTGATCTGCAGGGCCCTTATTATGCCTAAAAAAAAAAATGAGGAAAGCGAAAACACCAAAACATTGTTTTTTGAGGGCGCCAGGCTCGCGCTTTCCCCAAAACCTATCCCGTCGCACGTTGCCCCAAAAGGGGGGCTACTAACCTTTGTTAGCGTTTTTCAAGAAGACGATCTCCTATGCGGGGGTTACCCTTTTCCCCTCCAGTGCGGACAGAAAAGGGGACTGTTACATTTGCGCTCCGGCGGATTGCCAAGTTTTACCCACTTTAAAAATTGCCAGCTGTTACCTTACGGTGGGACGACTTGGCATCGACTGTCCAAGAAGTCGGGGGATGGCTGGCCAGAGGGGGATGGGAGGCCCCTCTCCTTTGCTCACCGATTTTTTACATTTGCAAAAAATCAGAAGGGGTTTTTCCAGTTGGGAAAGGGGGGAGCTCCGTCTAAGCAAAGGCTGGTTAAATATTTTGGTTGTCGTCGGGTCCGGGAAAAGTACGATGGGATGCTCCTGCCTTTGAAAGGGAGGTGTGGGGGTGATTTTTGTGATATAGGTGTGGGTCTTTCTGTGGGGGGAATTTTCCCCCCCTTGCGAGAGACCATTTGGGGGCCCCTTTGTTAATGTTACCTTGTAGTGTAAAGACCAGGTGGGCTCATCAATTATAATGCTATAGTTCTTGCATTGGTTCAATACGTGTTTTTATAAGTTGGGGTTATTTAACTACAAAAACCGGTACTTGGTCCTACGTTGTCCCCCTGCTTTATTTTTGGTCCTTCAGAACCCCTTACGTTGTAAAGGTGGTTTGAACCCCCCCAAAGGTGGGGGACAGCGGGCCCATGTGTCGTTTAATGGCAAAAAAAGCTGCAATTTCATTTTTTTAATTTACCTATACTCCAATTATAGGTCTTTTTAAAGTTTTGTTTCTCACAATTTATTGCTTTTTGGAAAATTTTGGTTGCTTGGGACTGACTGGGGATGGGATCTTACGCTGCGCACTGGGTTCTGCTGCCCCGACAAATTTAATAGGGTGATGCCTAAAATTTTTTCCCCTTAATTTTAAAGGGATTTAAATCCGGAAAAAAGATCCCAGGTGCTCTATATAGCCAAGCAAAAAACACGGTTTCTGTCTGCAGGAGACGCATCTTTTTTGGGAAAAACGGGACTGAAATGGGAAAAAATTACTATCCGTTGTGGTTTCCCAGTATACCCCCCCAAAAAAACCAAGGGGGGTTCCCATCTTTTTCCATAAAAATTCAAGTCCAAATTTTGGGGGTGAAGAAGGATGACTTGGACTTATCTCTTTGTCAGATGTAGTTTGGGTGGTTTAATAACCTTTTGCAAAAATCTATGCCCCAAACAGTGGAATCCCCTTCTTTAAAAAGGTGGGATGAGTACAATTTTTGCGCAAGGCAGAATAAAACTCTGTGGGGATTTTAATTTTGCATTACAGCCTGAATAGATACACCCGGGGCACCCTTTATCTCCTTTTAAATAAATGAACAAAATTTAAAAATCCTATATATTACAGTATGTGATGTGTGGCGCCCCCTGAATCCCACTGTGCGGACTTTTCCCTTCTATTCTCCCCCCGGGAGCTAATTTCGATAGTTTTTGTTTTCCTTCGATGCCTTATCCCCCAGGTAAAGGGGAACGGGCTTTGGGTAGTTTTTTATCGGCCACGACCTGTGCTTTGGGAGATTCCCTACCCGACCCAGCCCAAAAAAAGCATTTCTCGGGTTGAATGAATCATACTTACGATGGGGTTTGTGCCACAGATTTATCCAAGACAATAAAACTTTGTAAAATCTTAAAACGACCCCTCTACGGGTCGCTCAAATGGGTCTCTTAAATGGTGGTGCGGGGATCCTTATAACTGACCCAGATTTAAAGAGAGAGGCAGCCGCCAACTTCATGCATTTTGACAAAATTTGCATCCCTGGAGAGGGCTTAATATCTCTGGCAGAGGCTGATCTGCGTGATCCTTGATACAGACACGAGTTAAGTTGCTTCTTATAAAAAATCAGAGAGATAAAGAAAATAGTGCGGGCTCTTTTTATATGGGGAGTAATAACCCAAGCAGAATGATGGCTAGGGCTTTAGGGAAAAAGGGCTTTTATTTTCCCCTCCATTAAAAAAAAGTGGGGGACCCACACTTTACTCCAATTTCTGAGCTTTTTCGTGATTTTTTAGAAAGTGTTAACATTCCGCAGGGTAGAAGTCATCTGCCCTCGGGGACTTGTGGAACAATATGCCCCAGGAAGATTGCGCAGGATGAGCCCCAAAGGCGGAATCCCGTTCCGACGCTGAGTTTCAGCGGCTATAGTGGTCTAGCTTTGGGGAAAAACCCCGGGGCAGATGGGTTCACAGCGAAATTTTTAAAGCTTCAGAGGGGAACTCGCGGGTCCCCCCCGGGACTCCTTTAATTCCGTTCACAAAGCCACTTTTTCCCCATCTTTTTGAGGCATTGATTCGGTGATTCCAAGCCAACAAAAACCCGTTTTTTATGCCTTAGTTTAGGCCGATATCTCTGCTTAACACAGCACAAAAAATTTATGCAAAAATGTTGGCCCTTAGACTTTCGTTTTCTTCCCCCCCTTATTCATCGGATCGGGTGGGGTTTGCCCCCCTCAGGAATCTAGGGACAATCCCTTTTGAAAACTTTCCCAATTATTCACTCCCCAAGGCGCGGAGGCCCCCCATGATGCTCTTATCATTGGCGCTGAAAAAGCGTTTGAAGGGTACGGGATTTCCTGGGTCTGACTTCGAGTGTAGGGATTGGCCCCCTTGATGGGCAAAAAATATTCGCTCTTTATAACGAAACCGTGGTTTGGGTTCCAGGGGAGAAGTGGGAAGGTTGGGTGCGGATGGGGAAGACAGTGGGGGAAAGGCCTTTCATCTATCCCATGGTCACTCCTCCCGACTGGGAATTACACTTTCAGTTGCCCAGTAACGCAAATAAATTTCTGTGGGTGAAAATTTTTAGTCCAGTACCCCCTTTTTTTGTGCAAAAGGCCCCCTTACCCGTTAAAGGGGTAATCCCTCCTCACTGTTAGCCCCTTGCTTGTTTATCGGATGACAAGATTGGTCTGATATTTTTGGGGGGCCCTGGTTTCCTCCCCCTTTAGGGATATGAAAATGTGCCCCAGAGCAATGCAGATCCCCCAATGTAAGGCTTCAGTTTTGAAAATCAGGCATTTTTTGGTTTAAATAGGGTAAAATTAGAATAGTGAGGCCCTACTAGCTTTGAGGCACTAGGGCAAAACACCCTTAGGCATTGTTTTTTCGCAATATTAACATGCTGGGGGATGATTACTGCCTCCACCCCCGGCCTTTCAGGCAAGCGGGAGAGGGATTTGGGGTTTGTTCCTTTTGGGAGGTTTGGGAACAAGGCCTGTACCTTGGACAAAAGCATCTGTTTCCTGTAAAAATTCAGGAGCTCAATTAAAAGGGTGTGACAAAATGGTATAGGGACTCCCTTTTTTACATTTTTTTATCCGCAGTTTCCGCCAATTTTGCTGGCGGTGGGGGTTTCCCCCTGGCCCCATGTCACATTCGGTGGGGTGTGGGATTTTGCCCCCTTTTTGGTCTAAAATTATTGATTAATTGAGTTATCACGGGCCCTTTAAAACTGCAAGGATGATATCTCATCTCCTCCTCCCATTTTCCATGCCTAGGTGTCCAAAGGAACTTGTGATCTTTTTTTTTGGGTTGCAGCAAAGGCCTATTCCCCGGAAATGGAGTCTTTTTCCCAACCCCCACTATATGGAATGGTTTCAAAGAGGGTTTTGCTTGCAAAAGGGTGGAGGGGATCCCAGCCATTAACACTCAGACTTGGGGCAGGGTTTATAGGGGGGGAGGGGAAAGGATAATGTTTATGCCTCTCCTGAATACCACAGCTTTTCGTGAGTCTTTTGGGAGCTAGAGTCTGGCCTTGGGGTTTGCATTCCGAGTATTTCCCCACTGAGGGTCTGAGGTGCTTTTGTGTGGGATCTCCCCGGTCGAGTCCCATATATCTTTTTGATTTGGGTTTAAATTTTCTTTATGGAAACATTTTTTTCCTTCGTTTTTTTCTGCGTTAATACTTTGTTACTGCCATTGCAAAAAATGCTACCCCGGGTGGTTAAGTTGTATTTTAGGATGATCAAATAGTTATGTTTACTTTGAATTCCTTATTAACTAATAGAATTGAGCCGCAGTAGCATGATAATGTGTCTTAATAAGAATGTTTTGCTTTTCCCTGTTCCTCAAATGTTTGTTATAGCTGGATTGCCTTTGTAATGTTGTTTATATTATACCTTTTAATAAAGCTATGTTTAAAAAAGAAAAAAAAAAAAAAAAAACCCACCTGGTCTTTGTTAATTAATCCCGGCAAGCAGTTAAAAGACGATTGGCCAAAAAATTTTTGGCCCAATATTTTATTCAGTATTTAGAAGGGCGACAGGCCCATAGTTGAAAATCTAGATGGGTTTTGTTGGGGTTGGAGATAAGGTTTTGAAAGGGGTAAAACTGGACGGGGGAATCTGGTCCCCCCTTCAGGAATGAATTAATATTTCCCCCAAGTAAATTTTAATTTGGGGAGAAAGTCTGGAATTAGGTATAAATCCGTTGGCCTGGGGGTTTTTTTGGGGGGTAAATTTTTGAGGGGGTTCCTAATCTCCTTATTGTGATCGGGGGTTGAGAGAGTGAGGTCTGTTCGGATAGGGAGGGGGGGGTTGGGAGGGGTGAAAAAATTCATGCAGGGCGTTGGGGTATGTGAAAAGCAAATTAGTTAGAGAGTCCCAAGGGTTTTGACCCGAAATAATAGTGGAAGATCTGCGCAATCTCCTTCGGATCGTAGAGATCATCCACGACTATTCCTCAAGGGTATGGTTCTTTGTTGAGGCCTCCCCTCGGGCCCTTTAGCGACATTTGGTTGTGCCCTTTTACACGGAAATAGTACTTTGTCTGATACACCAACAGTTTTTTGGGTTTTGGGTATTCCAGATCCTATCTTTGCTCGGGGCTCTAAACCCCTCGAAGTCTTGGGCCCGGTCGGACAGTGCCGAGAGGCCGAGAGTTTTTAAGCGTGTCCCAAGCAAAGGCATTTGCAGGGTTGGGGTTTTTCTTAATTTCGGGGAACCCAAGGTGATACAGTGTCCTCGGGGTCACGCTTTGTGTGCCTCCCAAAAATGTAGCGGTGGGTCCCCCCATCAGTGTTCTTTTGGAAGTAATCTTTAATGGGCCCCGCCGCGTTCTTCTTTTGCTGGGGGTGCTTCAAAAGGGATTCTTTAGACCGTGGCATTTTTTTTTGTGCGAGTTTCCCCTAGATTTTTAAAAGAGGTCAGGGAAGCATGGTCCCCACCAGGTTATAGGGTTTTATTTTAACCGAACAGCCTGCGCAATACAGGTATGTTCCCCAAGAAAATAATCGAGACGCGAGTGTGAGCCCATGGGGGGGGGGAAAAGAAAATGTATTCCGCTCAGTTGGATGTGCTATGCGACAATCTACAGATGAAATTCCTATGCATGCCCGGAACTCCTCGTAAGGACTAAGGATGGGTGCAGAGCTCTGCCCCGCAGCAACAACTTGTCCATTTTTTCCGAGAAGAAAAATTGAAGTCTCCCCAACAAGGGTGGACCCGGAGAAATTGGCCAAATTTTTTCAAAATTTTGTTCAAAAATCTAACCTGCGAGGTGTTTGGGGCTAAATGTTACAGGCGTAAATGCGTCCCTCATATATCCCTTTAAAAATTAATAACGACCCTGGGGGGTTTAAGACTGAATCCCGAACTTGGAATGGACTTGACTAGAAAGCACAATAGCCCTACCAGCCTTTTTTTTCCTGTATGTGAGGCCTGAAAGGGTTTTCGGATACAATTTTTTTGCAAAAATTAAAATTGCTACTTTGTTAAAATGGGGTTTTTTGTAAAAATACTATATGTGCTTTTGACCCCCTTAAATAGGAAAAGTAATCTCCGTTTTAATTAGAAATTTAAACCCTTGACATTCAAAGAATATATTTCGCCATTTGATCAGAGTGGGAGAGAGCAGATGTCCACTTACCCGGTCGCAGTAAATCGAAAGACCAGTTTGGGGTTTTGACCCGGAAGCGTGAGTCCTCTCAAAGACAGGGACAAGGGGGGGAAAAGACAAGGGGAAACAGCATTGACACGCACAAAAAAAATTAAAAAACATTTGGGAAAAATCCCCCTCAAGTGGGTGTTATAAGGCCTAAGTGCCTTAGGGGCAAAAGAAAAGTGCACCAAAAAATTCCCCCCCTCAAAATCGGGTGGGAATGGAGGTGGAACACAAGCCCTCTGATAACGGGGTTTGGGAAACTCAGGAGTAAAACCCGGATTAAACTCCCGACAGAGGGAGGGAGAAAAATTGTGGGCCGCTACCTGGGGTACGCAAAGCGCTACCTTAGCATACAGGGGCGACAACAGGTAGTGGAGGTATATGAGTTTAGACCCAAAATGTTGGATTGGGGGAGAAATAAGACAAATTCTAGCGAATAACCTGGCCAAAAATACCCCCGGGGGGGTAAGAAAAGGGTTAGTGGGGCCCCCAACCTAAGACAACCTGGCAGGTGGTTTATGGGGGGGGGGGGGGAAGGGACGGAAAGAGAAGGAGGGGGGGGGAAAGGGGGGGGGAAAGGGGGGGGGGGGGGGAGGAAAAAATAGAGAAAAGGTGAGGGAGGGGGGTGTGCCAGTCCGTCTTTCGAGGTCAGTCCTTTTAAACCCGCCGTCGGGGGAGGGCAGGGCCGGGGTCCTCAAGTTTTGGGGAGTGGAGGCGGGGAGGGATCGAAAGAGTCTCTGGCTTCTGCTTGGCTCCAGATTGGGGGCGGAGATTTTTGGGGGGCCGCAATGTCCCAACCATTTTATGGAGGCTTTAAATTTAGAATGAGCAGAAAGCTTGCAAGTCCCTTTATATTCGAGAGTTTCGGTTTTGCCATTTTTGGGGGCAAAAGGGCAAATGGGACCCCCCTTATAGGCAATGCCCTGGCCTTTTTGCAGGGGAAGCAGTGGGGGGAAGTGTCGTCTTCTTTGCAGCGTGATCCGGACGATTGGGTAGAAACTGGACTGTGGTCCCCGAAAAGTCAAATTTTCTTTTGCTTCCCATTGCGCCATGATCCTCTCTTTCCCAAAATAAAATCATGACGAGAAAATTATTCCCTTGGTTGCTGAGACGCTGACTTTTGGGGCGCAGGCTCTATGCAGACGGTCAAAATTTATGGGGAAACCCCCGGGGAAACCCCGGGGGTTATTAAAGTGGCTTTAAGGACACTTAAGGTTCTCCCTCCTTCTGGTTCCCCCACCCCCCTCACCCGTATGTTGTTGGGGGGTCCCTGTTTTCTAAGTCTTGGTGTTTTTCCCGGGTGTCCGAAGGAGGAGAGCGTGGGAGGTACACATTGTCAGGTGGGAGGTATAGCGGCGGGTATCGTATGCAAGTTTCTAAGGAGTCCCCTTTCGCCACTGAGTGAGGTCTTGGCGTTTTGCGCAATTTTTTATCTACAAGTTTCCCCTTTAATTTGCCACTAGGCGCGAGAAATCGCCCTTGTAGGGATATTTTTCAAGTAAGTGCGCCTCGTCCGTTGTGTCAATGGGGCTGCGGAAGGGGAGCGGGCCTCGCCCTCTGAGGAGAAGAGGGCCCCTGTGCAGTCAGGGGCCTCTGCTCTCTGCATCAGTTCCCATCTGTGGTGTTTCTTGAAATACGTCCAGGCTGCAGCTTTTGGGGCGGAGTGCCCAGTGCCTTCTTTGGGGCCTGTTTGGGCCCCCTGGCCCTTGGGAGGCATTATTAGGGTCGCCAAGGCTGTGAGCGTCAATCCTTTGGTCTTTTGGCTGAGTCAGGTCCCCCAGAAGACTCCGGTCTTAAAAGGGGGTTTTGGGAGGGTAGGGATATAGACCAGGTGGTCAGGGAGAGACTGAGAGGCCGTGGGGGGCAGGTGAGCTCTCCGGTGTGCAGGGGTTAACAGGCTGCCAGTGTGGTTGCGGGAGGCCCCGGCCCGGCAGGGGGATGACCTGAGACGCTGTGAGGTGGGAGGGGGCCCGGTCTCCCCACAGGGAAAGTCGGAGTGGGGGGGCCCTTCCACCCCCTGGGGTTTTTGCAACGTGTTAGAAGGCTTAGAGTCTGCAGAGGGTCAGTAGATAAGGCCAGCTGCCTGTTTTGGGGATGATCGGCGCTTCCCCGGCCTGTGAAAGGGAAAATGGGCCTGCCCTTAGGTAGGGGCCCGGCCCTGGGAGGCTAGAAAAAAAATACTCCGCAATCCCCCTTTCTGCGCACCCTGAAGCGGAGGAGGAGCCTTCTGGAATTTTTACCGTCGCTTTGGTGGGATGGCGCTGGTTCTGCCCCGAGAAGGTACGATGCCCTTTAGCTCCCAGTAAGCTCTATCTCCATGGGCTTTCCCGGGTTACCCCCCTCCTTATTGATCATTTTTTTAGAGATCTACAATTCGTGAGCCTTATCATTTTATTTCTGCCTGTAAGTTTTATTACAGATTGCATTAGAAAACCCATAAGACGTCGCCGCTTCCCCTTGGGCCCAAAAAACTGGCCTCTTTTAAATTGCCAAACACAAAAAAGATCGTCTGATTTCTTTTCCCCATGAACCTATGAGATAAGTAGTCAGTCCTGTTGGAAGCAGGAGAGCCCCCCTTCCCCCCCCCCAATCACAGGGGCTAGAAAAATTTCCATAGACAGTATAATTTTAGGGCGCCCTTTTTATCGCGCCCTTTTTCTCCCCCAAAATGACACATACAAAATGATTGGTGGTTCATATCTGGGGCCCTGGGCTCAAACCCAAACAGCTCTTTTCTGCCCTTTTTTACTGTATTTTGAATGTCCCGCCTTTTATTTGATTGGGCCAAAATTCTCCCTAGGTTAAATGGGCCCCCTGTCGCTCCCATTCTGATTGGTGGTTTCTGCCGTCCAATGGAAGCGCTTTCAGAATTTTAATTACTGTATTTCCCCGGGAATTCTCTATATCCCCTTCCTTATGTTGCGCCCGGGTTTGGGGCAAAGGTTGTTAGGGGTTTTATTGATTTATGTTTATAGAAGGTTTTTTGCTCTTTTACGAGAATTTTTACACTTAATAAAAAAAATTTTTTTTTAAAATACTCCATGCCGCACGCGTGAGAGCCGAGATTTTTTTTGCCTGATCTCTCCATAGCTACAAAAGGGGAAAAGTAGCTGCGCTCTTTGGCCGGGATAGCCAAGCCCCCCTAGCTCAACCAACAGTTTTTCTGCTTTTTTTTTTGTATTTTGGGAAGTCCCCCCTTTTTCATTTGATTGGGGAATACTTCTCCATAGGTTTTAAATTTGTGTTGGGCGATTTTTATCGACAAAGTTAAATCGGAAGGTTTTTAGGTGATCAAAT
>JAODAL010054267.1:0-24748 GCA_025379985.1 Phyllomedusa bahiana
AAAAAAAACAAAAACAAGAAACTTACAAATGCTTCAGAGGAATCCTTGGGAAGTATGTGCTTTTTACTTCAGTGAGGAGATTGGAGCTCAGGTCTAAAGTTTCCAATGAAAGAAATTGCTGAAGCAAGTCTCCATTTAATTCCGAAATTTTATTATGTACCCTGTTGGGAAAGAAACAAACATCTTAAAAGGATTTAACCACAAAGGCATTTCATGTTAACCTGTCCGCTCTTCAGCTTTCAGTGTCTTCAAAAGGGGGCATATATAGTTTGAACAGCACAGCATGTGACCCAGCAGGCTTGACATCACCATGCTTTTCCCCACAGCGTTCGCACTCTAGTCAAAAGTCTGTTCATGAAAAAAAGTCAAGTTACCTAAAATACAAATGCTATGAGCAGCAGCTACATTGTTGCTGAGTGGTTAGCACTTCTGCCTTTCAGCACAAGGGTCCTAGGTTAAAATTAATTTAATATTGCATTTATGTATTTTTACCTTTATTATTGTATAAGGTCACCTTCACTTTACTATGGCTACTTTTTGAATGACCTGAGGCCAGGTTTTATGATGAATATAATTATGAAATATAACTATATTACAATATGTTTGTAGTGTACGTGCAATCAGGTCTTTCTTTATGTAATGTGTGTGGCCAAATAAAAAGGAACGACTCCCAAAATACATAATAAATTGGTCCAGTTAGTTCAACAAAGTGCCAAGAGCAAGAGGAATTGGGTCCTGTCAGTGCCACTGCTCCCATATCTTCAGCCTCACAGCCTCATCAGATGAGGCGTTTAATTTTAAAAAGTATTTGGATGACATGGAGCAGGCAAAGCGTTGCCCCAGGGGAAAAGATTTCGCTCCCATAGCAAACAGATTGACCAGATTTCAGCAAAATGTTTCTCTTGTTTTCACTTAGTGTATGATGAGGTGTTTGTAGCGTGGCTGCACCTTTTCTTTGTTCTCTATATTGTACTGTAATGAGTCTGATTTAGAGTTTTATGGTACATTTTCTGAAGATGCAAAATGTGAAATTTCAGTCCAAGTTCCACACAAAAAAATACACAATACGAAATACAGCAGGACACAAAATCCCATTCACATACAAAAGGATTTTTCTGTTGTGAATTTGAAGACATTCTAGATCCTTATGTCTATATATGTAAGAAATTATTGAAAGCGTACTTACAATGAGAGAAGGGTGATGTTAGCGGTTGGTTCTCCAAGGTGAGGAATCGCAGTTAACTCATTGTAATTCATTTTCCTAAGAAATAAAACAATATAAAATCAATAATGTTATGTCTAAAAAAAATAAAAAGGTGGGTGATGACATATCGCTAGGATAAGCTATCAATGTGTGAAAGTTGCAAGAACAAGCCACAATATCGCTGCCTTTTGAACGGAGAGGTGGTCAAGACTCTCTCATTAAAATCAATGGGAGATCAGAGGACAGCCGAGTTAACTGGCTTTATGTGAAGTAATGAAAGTATTTTATCAGCATTCACATCAGTCCCTTTTTAAAGGGGTTTTGTCATCTTGTTAATCCACTATGAGACCAGCTTGTGGCTCGTTACAAAGTGAACTTAGAAAATGGGGTGAATTGCAAGTCTGCTCATTTATATGTTGAACTTCCATAGACATGGATGGGGAAAAGTTGCACAAGCTCGGCTATTTCCTATTTCTTTGAGCGCTACAAACTAACTTTGGAGAAGATTTTACACCATGGCAAAACCCCTTTAAGTGGGGATCCCCAGCTCTATAATGCTCTACACAATACGTTGCACTAAGTGAATCACAAAAAATACATAAATAAATGCTCAATCCATGAACGGGTTTGTATTGGTCACATGTTTCCATATACATAATAGAGAGCAGCTTGAAAGAGTAGTTTTTGCTCTATGGGCGTGGATACAACCATGAAAACTTTGTAGTACATTTTTTTTAAGAAAACTACTTCCTTCTCTTTTCAGACTATTTTCTCAACCTCACCCCAATCCACTCCTTTCTTGCAGAGGAAACAGCGATTCCTACTTTATTGAGAGCTTAGATTACAGCTGCCCATAGACGTCTATGGAGAAGTGAGGGGGAGGAATTGAAAGCAAGAAACTCACACACACAAGCAGCAACATATACACACATGGAGTAATATAGCTGTGCGTTCAGTACTGAGGTGAGATAAAACACTCCGTGTACAGCCAGCACCATCTCTGTTTTATTGTTTCTGCCTCTCCTCCCCCCTTCCTTCTCCATAGACACAAGGAGGCAGTTGTAACTTGGGCTCTCCGTGAGGCTGGTCCCCCTTCTCCTGTGCAACATGAATTCCCCTATTGATTTATAAGTGAGTGCAAAGATAAGAATGTGGGAAAGAAGGCATAAGGAAGGAAAAAAGACTTAAAAAAGGAAACATTTTTCTTTAATAAAATATATCACAAAATGTCTTATTTTGCCTTTACTGTTGATTTACATTAAAGGGGCTGTCTTACTACAAGGATTGCTTTTTATGTTAAAAATCTTGCAAAAACAAGTCACTTTGCAATATGTATCCATTAACAGTGTCCTACCTATTCCTAGATATCCCCTCTTGTATAGGCTGCATCAGCTCCTCAGGTCGCTATAGCTACAGACTTGTTTGATCTATCCTGATAGGCTGCCAGCACTGGTTGCTATAGCTACAGACCTGGCTTCTTCTGCAGCCTAGTAAAAGCCAGTAAACACGCCCCTGAATTCAAAGTGAAACCAAGAAAACAGGACTGAGGTAAGATGAATCAGTGTAGTGAGACAACCCCTTTAAGTTGTGTTATGATTGGAGGTGAACTTTAAAGGGATTGTCTCACTACACTGATTCACCTTCCCTCAGTCCTGTTTTCTTGGTTTCACTTTGAATTCAGGGGGTGTGTTTACTGGCTTCTACTAGGCTGCAGTAGAAGCCAGGTCTGTAGCTATAGCAACCAGCGCTGGCAGCCAATTAGGATAGATCAAACAGGTCTGTAGCTATAGCAACCTGTGGAGCTGGTGCAGCCCACACAAGAATAGGTAGGACACTGTTAATCGACACATATTGCAAAGAGACTTGTTTTTGCAAGATCTTTAACATAAAAAGCAATCCTTGTAGTTATTATTTTAATTTTTTTAAGCGCATTGATTCCAGGGCACTGTACATTCGAGGGGGTTACATACATTACATTGTAGTGAGACAACCCCTTTAACTATATCAATGCAGCAGGAACAAGGCTTGAAAGAGTTGTTTCAGAACTTGAAAAAGCACTTACAAAAAACCTCTTTTAGCAATTATGGCTTCAATAGCTTAAAAACAAAAAATAGGCACCAAGAGACCTTTTTGTTGCACTGGTGACCAACCACTTTAGTCACCACGTGGAGCCCTTAGCCCCAAATATAAAGATATAGGATTTTAAGCTAAATATGTTTTGTTGCAAAATTACTAACAGGCATCCACCATTGTCAGATACAGGGCGCCCTTTTTACAATC
The DNA here is from genome assembly GCA_025379985.1 of Phyllomedusa bahiana. Classification (NCBI taxonomy): domain Eukaryota; kingdom Metazoa; phylum Chordata; class Amphibia; order Anura; family Hylidae; genus Phyllomedusa; species Phyllomedusa bahiana. Next base: position 3,485 of record JAODAL010054267.1, read on the forward strand.
CTTGTCTACTTTTGGAAAATATATAGTTATGGGGATATATTACAATTTAGTTTATTTCTGCATGCCAGCACTGTAAGTATTTCACAATTCTGCAATCAAAAGGTGTTACTCAATGAGGTTCATTATTATTTGCCAGTGTCCTTGCGACAATTTTTCTATATGGCCAGAACTTGTTCCTGTAACATTACTGATAAATCCCCACTGTCTGCGAATACCAAACTTTTATTTTTTATTGCACTTACACTTCCTGCAGAGAGTACAACTCGGGCACCAGGCTGCTGTTGGATAAAGTCAACCAGTTGTGGCTGATCTCCCTAAAGGCAAGACAGAACGTTGCAAATTAGTCACTGCAACAGAACAAGCTTTTGTTTAAACTTAAGGAACAACATTTTATTGTTTTCTTGTAGTGTTGATTGCGGCACTGTTCCCTTTAGGTATTGTTAACACTATCCAAGACATCTATTATAAGACAGGCATCTTACTGCTAATGAATATGGATACATCTAGTCATGAGAAAAGGAACGCACACCCTCTTTGAATTCTATGATTTTACATGTCTGGAAATAACTTAAAAAATATATATATTTAGTCCGTACCGAGGTCTTCCAATTAGGTAAACACCATCTCAAATTAATACTTAATAATTAACTTCGCTTGGTTATTATTTAACAAAAAACAAGCCAAAATGCAGAAGCTGTGTGTGAAAACTCGAGTGCACACTTACTGCTTCCACAGGAATTTAAAGTGTAAGTAGCAGCCCTGTGCTGGTAATTAAATGTTCTGGAGTAACTGATTATCAGGAAAGACATCAGCAGTAATCTCAGAGAAGCAACTGTTGCTGTCTATCAATCTGGAAAGGATAATAACACAACTTACAATTTGAATTACTCTACAATAAAAAAAAATTCACAAGTGGAAAACACTCAAGACAGAGGACAATCTTCTCTGGAGTTTATGACCCATTAAATTAACCCCGAGGTCACACCGTGAAATAATGGGGGGGAAAAAAAAAAAAAAACCATACCAGAGCTACTATACATCTCACACTCCTCTGTTAGAATGTTACGGACTAGTCTAAAAATGCATGTTTTTTTTTTGGGGAAGGATTGCAAAGAGAAAGCCTTTTGTTTCTTTAAAAAAAAAAAAAAAAAGGAACATGGTAGCGTTGTTTAAAGAGGTTTTCTCACCATGCTGTTTCACTTAGTCTCAAGTAGCTTCTCACTCATTCTAGAGTGCCAGGCTGTGGGTGGTTCTATAGCAGTTATAAGCATATTTAGCTCCCCTTTAACTGGCCGAGACATTACGAAGACATAAGTACAGGAGATAATCAACAAAGCTACAAATACTCTAAATAGTAAAAATGACTGCTTGTCTGTAAGCAAAAGCTAATCTAGCTAGAGATAAGAAGTCTACTCGGGAGTGAGCTCTCCGACCATAGTGACATTTCTTGCCCTCTCTCTAATCAGGGAAGGAAGATTATGGTAGTAACCTGAGAAACCTGTAGTGCACTTCGAACAGATAAAATCTCTTGACTCAAGACCAAGGGAAAAATCAAAAGACTAATGTGTCTGGAAAAAGTTCTCAATTACCTGCCCCTACATGTTAAAAAGGTAATATTTGTAGTGAGAAAAACCCTTTACGTTCGTAAAGTTGCATCTGAAGGAACCACAAGACTTCTGAAACAATGTACTTTATGTATGAAAGCGGTCTAGCAGTAAGACTGTCTGTTGCCCATAGCAACCAATTAGCACTCAACTTTTATTTTTCCAGAGAGATATATGAAATGAAAGCTGAGCTCTTATTGGTTGCTATGAGCAGCAGAAACAGTCTTACTGTTATACAGTACTCATACATAAGGCCCAATGTCCTTTGGACAGATGAGACTAAATTTGAGAGGTTTGGCCAGAATGCACAGCACCACATTTGACAAAAACCAGCTGCAACATATCAGTATCTCATACTTACTGTCAAATAAGGTTGAGAGAGGGTAATGATTTAGGATTGTTTTGTAGCCACAGAACCAAAAACCTACCAATCAATGAGTTGTTCTATGAATTTTACTGTATTCCAAGATATTCTAGTGTCGAATGTAAGGCCATCTATCGAAGGCTAGGTTCACACGGCTTAAATGCAGGGCGTAATTACGCCGTGTGGCCGGGAGCGGGGGCCAGCACCTCGCCGGACCATAGACTTGCATTACCAGCGGCGCGTATACGCCGCTAGTAATTCACATGTCAATTATCTCCGAGCAGGGAGAGGAGACGTAATCCATAGTTCTCTATGAGAACTGTGGATTACCGTAATGACTGGGACGTATTCCAGCCGCAATTTGCACACTCTGGCGAGTAATTACGGACTGAAATACGTCCAATTTTAAGCCGTGTGAACATACCCAAACAGCGACAGCTTGCTGAAAGTGGGTCATACAGCGACAAGGATTCCAAGTAAACCAGAAGAGCTATAACATTATGGCTGAAAAAGAAAAGAACCAAGGTGTTGCAAGGACACAACAGTTTCTACTGTATGTTCAGTGTGGTTTCAACATACAAATGTCATAGACACTGCTTATCTGTGGCATGTGATTGACTGGAAGATCCAAACAATTATTATGACCTTTTTAATGGTAAAACCTCTATTAGTGCAGTGCATGCAGTGATTGCAGTCTAGTACGCTCAACATTACATTGTGTTCGGTACACTGTCTGTACGTCTGACTGCTATTATCATTACATGCAGTGATTGGCTCAGTAGCGCTCTCTACATTACAGTGCTTTGCGGTACAACATGTCCTGTTCTGCTCTTTCTAGTTTTAGTGCAGTGCATGCAGTGATTGGCAGTCTAGTAGCGCCTCACTACATTACATTGTGTTGCGGTACAACATGTCCTGTACTGTTCTGACATGTATTAGTGCAGTGCATGCAGTGATTGGCAGTCTAGTAGCGCCTCTCTACATTACAGTGTGTATACTGTCCTGTCGCTCTCAAGTATTGCTGAAGTGCATGCAGTGATTGGGGTCGAGCTCTCTACGTACGTGCGATACTACATTTCTGTACTGCTTTAAGTATTAGTGCAGTGCATGCAGTGATCGAAAGTCTAGTAGCGCCTCTCTACATTACAGTGTTGCGGTACAACATGTCCTGTAGTGTTCTTACCTGTATTAGTGCAGTGCATGCAGTGATTGGCAGCCTAGTAGCGCCTCTCTACATTACATTGTGTTGCGGTACAACATGTCCTGTACTGCTCTTACAAGTATTAGTGCAGTGTATGCAGTGATTGGCAGCCTAGTAGCGCCTCTCTACATTACATTGTGTTGCGGTACAACATGTCCTGTACTGCTCTTACAAGTATTAGTGCAGTGCATGCAGTGATCGAAAGTCTAGTAGCGCCTCTCTACATTACAGTGTGGTACTGCATGTCCTGTAGTGTTCTTACCTGTATTAGTGCAGTGCATGCAGTGATTGGCAGTTTAGTACTGCACTGTACTGTAGAGAGGCGCTACTACACATCCTGCACTGCTCTTCACGTGTGCCAGGATGAGCAGCTCCTCACTAGGTGAGGGCAGTCCCAGTATCTTTTTTTCTGATACATTGTGTATAAAGTACATGACCCCAAAAATAAGCAAGCTCCTATTGTCCAAAAGAAAGTGATTTCCAGCTTCCTGCAGCTCTGATTGTTATATATAACGACTTGCTTTATCTGTGTAAATTACCTGCTTTATTTTCTTTAATCTTCATTTTTTTTATTTTTTATTATGCCGGGTAACATTTTGGAGACTCAGAACCAATGACCAGTTTTCCACATAATTATGGTTTAAACATATCATAATCATTAAGGAAACAATACTGTATGTTGAGGTCTCATTGTACTTTTTTTTTATCCAATGAATATTTGCTGTCATATAGTGCAATAAATGGTAGGTATTTGAATGCAATGTCAATTTTCCTATTCTCATATGTAATGGATACAACAGAAATACTCCACATGCCTATAAATGAAATTGGAGTCCCCAGATGCAAGTGAAAACCATAACCGATACATGGATCATATGTGCCAGTGTCCAGCGGGCTATTCTAATCCTAGGATGAATTTACCAAGCTGACATTCGAGAAAACGGGTGCACACTTCACTAAAAATAATAAATGATAAAAAAGCAAGCTAATATTAAACAAAATGGATCTAGCTGCCATAATACAATAAAACCGCAGCAAGTATTGTGCAGCCTCCATGTGCCTGATGCTATTCCTGTGGATGTAATGGCCTCATCTTCCGCAATGAGAATGTGTGAGAGATTTCACTCCTCAGTCACCTAATGCGCTCATCCTGCTTTCACACATCACTAATGCAAATGTGGTTTGTTTATATGGCGCGGAGAAAGAAAGGCCTGCCAAATGAGATGCCACGCTAAGTGTCTGCCAGAGGAGCCTCGTCTGCATCACCGTCTATTGGACATGCTGTCATTGAAGGGACTTCATTAATATTTCACCAAGCAGAATGAGGTCATGAGAATCAGTGTTGTATCTATGTGATATCCCCCCGACTCCCAGCAGAGAGCTGCTCTTGATGAAATATTAAACCCGTAATAGTGTCAATTGCCATTCAGCTAGCTATGCAACCCGGGGCTCCATCTAATGTGCTGCCCCATGCAGCATCAACTGTGCGGCTATATACATCCTTCCTCTATTGGCATCTACAGCACAGGCGGCTGAGGCAGTAACGTTCATCATATACAAAACAGATCCACAGCCTTCTACTATTTCAACAGAACAAGAGCGGAAGGGATTTGCAGCACCTCAATGCAAGCCATGTCAGGGCGAATTCACAGGGGTGTACCTGCGAGTCATGAAATACACCTGCTGTTAAGAGCACGGGCTGGCCAGCGGGTACTTTCAACAGCGCTATGGTCCGGCCTCCTATCTACTTCCACCGGCATGTAAGCGCCTGAAAGAAGAGACGTGGCTTCTTGTTATGGGTGCATACTGCGTGCAGGGGAATACGCCAGCTTATTAGGGGCCGTTCACACAGCGGTTTTGGATCCGAAAGTTGCATCAAAAAATGCAGTGGCAATTGGATCCTAAACTGATCAAACACATATCCCAACAGGCAGCTGCGTCTTTGGCAGCAGCAGGATCGCACCCTATAGTTTTAAATAGGGCTCCTGCTGCATCTTTCGGACCAGAATTGACATGTCAGAAAGACACATGTAAACACGCACCGGCGATCACTCGTCTGAACGCCGACGTGGGTTTCATATAAAAAGCAATGTAAATCACACTGCACATTATTAGATACATGTTTGGGTCCTTTTCGGGTCCGACAGACGGATCCAAACAGGTATCTAAAAACGTATGTTCACACTCAACACGCCGTGTGATCATACCGTTACAGTACTCAATGAGTGCTATGATTTTACCGTATATGCGGGCCGTACTGTGCCATCACGCCCAGCAAACCCGCCATGTGAACATTCCTTAAAGAGAACCTGTCACACAGTTTTTGCCCCCCTGGCTGAGGACAGCATAAGCTAGTGTCAGACCTGCTGTTTCCAGCACTGTGTTCCTTATTCTGTAAGATGCTGGAGTTTTCGTGTATTTAATGCTCAAATCTGCAGTTTTCAGCCAGAAGAGTCATTCGAAGAGTATTTAGAGTGTCAGTTTTTTTTCAAACCCCCCCCCCCGAGGCTAGCCCGCCCCCCTCAACTGGCAAACCTTTACTTTGAAATAGGTAGAAACATGGAAAAACTGTCAGTGGGGAGCTACCTTTGGTGGGCGGGCTAAAACCTGCTCATGAAAAGTTTTTAGGGGAAATGCTCTAAAAAATACAGAACACAGAATAAGGGGCACAGCGCTGGAAACAGCCGGGGCTGACACTGGGGTTGTCTGCCATCGCAAGGGGGCATAACCTATGTGACAGGACCCTTTTAAACACATCTTTAAAGGGGGTTTTCTCGCTACAAAGAAAAAGCTTTCAATTTAGGGAACACAAAATAAAGACATTTTCCAAATATATTTCTTTTTTCCTCTGTTTTCCCTAAAAAGATACAGTGAATTTATTACCCCCTTGGGGTATTTTATTCCCAGTAACCCACCTGTAAACAATCTCCCCGGGGGTGTTTGTTCAATGAGATAACGGGGGAGTCATCACCAGTCAGAGTGTCAGTCAGATGTCCTGTGGCTGCCATGACTGTAAAAAGCTGATTTATCTCAAGTCCAGTCTGTAATTAGGATTCTGTTTGGGATCAGATAGAAGCCTGCGAGTAGTTTGAGAAGCTAATCTGAATCTAATTAGCATTGGGTGAAGCACAACGAGCTGTACAATTATGGAGTTATGCAATTAGTCTGAACGCAGGATGTGACAGAGATTTCTTTCATGCACATTCTTTGACTCTGTGGAGACAACTCCTTTAAAGAAGACCCATGACATCTCCTGACATGTCTGTTTTAGTAAAAACTTCCCTGTGAAATAATTCTGAGACATTGACTCTTATAATGCTGTGTTGTGCTGTTCCTGTGATATTTCTACTGGAAATGTATTACTGAACCTGTCAGTTGGGTGTTACAAATCAGGGGTGTGTCCCTGCTCTGTCGGACATTGTCCAATCAGAGTCAGTGGGGCACATTTATTAAGGCACAAAATAATGGCATACTTGCTTTATGCCACATTTATTATGTGTTTTAAACTGTCTGTGCATCCTCCTAGATAACCTTCCCTGAAAGAGGGGTGTGGCTTAATGTGCAACGTCATGCACCACAATTAATGGCATAAAGTAAGCCAACTAATAGAAGGTAAAACTTGAGACTAGACAGCAGGGCTGTGGAGTCAGCAAGCCAAAGCACCGACTCCGACTCCTCAACTTCCCAAACCTCCGACTCCCTCATACACGGCGCATGTTTAAGTGATAACTTAACTGTAGTAAAATGGTAACATCAGGCTGTTTATCACCTTATGATACAATAATCAAGCTATTTAGGTAGAACAGACACTGACAAGCAAAAGGGTAACAATGTTTTTTGAAGAAAAAGCTGTATTTGTATCCATATCCAATCTGCACCAACATTGGGAATGTGTAGAAGAGACCTGGGATCAGATTTTGGTAAAGACATGCTTGAATCTGATCCAGAGCCCAGAAGGATTCAAGCAGTGCTGAAAACCAAAAGGTGAATTTAAAAAAAATACTAACAAAATAATAAAATTAACATTTGATTTTTAGGAGCAAAACCGTAACAATGCAGTTACAGGAAAGAATCTGCAGGACTAAGCAGATGCTAAATCCTTGCAAGTCAAATTTATGTATAAGATCGGTAGGATGACTGTATATAAAAGCACAGTAGCCTCATGTACAAAGCTGTAGTGGATGGAGAGATATGGAGCCTGAAAGTCACAAGTTCAAGACATTGTTACCATTATGCTTGTCAGTGTAAAATATATTTATTGGATATGACTTTAGAACACAAAAAATTGTAAATATGCAAAACACTGCAGGAACATTTGTGGAGTCTCTGAATTTGTTCTGAGAAATAGTATCGCCTCCATAAGATCCTGCATACATGACCTCACATCTGATCTCATTATTTCCAGGCTAGAGAACGGCCTCTCTACACTAACTTGGGTTGGGGGCAAAGCGGTGACCACAGGGGAAACATCTCTAACAATGTCAGGGTATAAAGGAATTGCCTCAACCACAGTCAGTATTGATGAATGGTTGAACTCTTCTACTTTGAAAGCAGGTGAAAATTTTGCTGAAATCTTTTTGCCATGGGAGCAAAACTTTTCCCCTGGGGCAGCGCTTTGCCTGCTCCATGTCATCAATTACACTCCTCATGTGATAAGGCTGAAGATATGGGAGCAGTAGCACTGGCCGGACCCAATTCCTCTTGCTCTTTGCATTGAACTAACTGGACCAACTTATTATATATTTTGGGAGTCTGAGTCGGTCCCTTTTATGAGGACTCCGACTCCTGCAAAATAGGCACCGATTCCACAGCCCTGCTAGACAGTCTAAACATGCACCAGATTTATCAACACTATGATAGTGTGGCGCATTTTAAGACTGCCTGGTCCAGGAATGTCAGACCCATTTTTACATGAGCAGTATGGCTGCCTTCAAAGGGCTGAACGTTACGAGACCGTATAAAACGTAACTACCTGAACCTCTTTTACTTGCCACTGCGGGCCACAAAAAATTAGGTGAATTGGGCCTTCTGGCCTTATGTGCGACGCCCATTTGGTCTTATCTAATGTTACACTGTCTAAGTGTTAGACAGTATTAATAAATCTGCCCCAGTGTTTGCAGGGACACCCCTCTTAGAAAACTGAAATGGTAACACCCATAGATATGTACCATACTGAAATTAGCCATTTATTTTGTTTCCAACAAACATGATGCATGCTGGTGTGAACTGATACCTAGAGCATTTGCTCATTAATTAACGGCACCTGCTATCTTTTCCCATGCAGCAAGAGGGCCAGAGTCGCCTGCTGCTGGGATCCAGTGTATCTACAAGCCTTGAAGCTGTAAGTGTAGCCTTGTATTTTTTGGTCAACAAACATGATGACAACGCTTGGTGCATCTCCATGGCCATGATCTAGAGCCAAGAAAATGTTCACAATTTTCAAGAATAAAGTTTTTTTTTTTGTTTTTTTGTTTTTTTTAACATGGCTGATCCATACTGAGACCAAAAAAAAAACGCAGCTTCAAAAGTGCTGAAAACTGTGGTGTCATCCGTAAGAATCAAATAAATGAAATCATAACCGGTGCCGACTTCTATCAAAGTGAAAGGGTCAAGAGCAAATGAAACCTAGGACCCGAATAAAGTGTGAATGCTCATCTTCTATGGACATCACCATCTTGGCATGGGCTGCTATAACAGAGAGGTGGTCGGTAACCTAGTGCTAAGGAGATGAGATCTGCTCTAGCTCTGAAAGGAAGAAAAATCAGAACAGTAATGGATTTGGTAACAATCTTGATTCACCTTTGCCTCGGTTTTTAAAGGGTTTTGCCACGATCTTATTTCATACCTCCTGTATCCAGCTCTTCAGCTCTGTGTGCTCAGAAGGGGGCGTGTATGATTTGTTTGAATTGCATACCATGTGACCCAGCAGGATGACATCATCAGGCCTTTCCTCTCCCTAATCAAAGAAAGGTCTGTTTATGTATAGAATTGTAAGTAGCTACACTGTAGCTCAGAGGTAACATTTTTGCTGTACAGCACAAGGGTCCTTGGTTCAAATCCCTGCAGAAACTTAACCTGTGGATTTTTTTTCCTCTTTATCAATGCACATATCTGATTGAGGTTTCTTTTTTATTTACTTGCACTGTTTGACTAATTACTAAGGAGCACAGAGGACGGGAGTAGAATGACAGCACCTGGGGTTTGAACACTCAGTAGCTGCCTGAGAGGAGAGGTGGTGTCCGAGTATGTGCGGCCAGGACTGAGAAGCTCTCAGCCCTGGTCGTATCCCCTGGAGACGAGCTGTAAACAATGGATCACGAAGGGCTAGTTCACACGGCTGATTGTGGAGATGGATTTCGTCCCGCAATTACGCCGGCTGCCGTGCAGCGGGGGGCCGGTAGCCCGCCGGTCCCATAGACATTCATGATTCACGGCGCATACACCATAGGAGAACTGTGGATTACCGTAATGCCCGAGACTGATTTCAGCCGTATTGGAGCGCAAATACGGCGCTCAATACAGCTGAAATCAGTCGTAAAATAAGCCGTGTGAACGAGCCCTAAAGGAGCAGCTAAAACAAAAACGGTGCAGAATTTTTAATAATGATGAATGGTGAAAATGTTTATTATTTCATTTTCAAACTTCCCACGTCAATTTTACCTCGTGGCAAAACCCCTTTAAAGCTAATCAATGTGGCGAGAATATTCCTTTAATACAGATTGCCAGAACTAATTCAATAATCAGTAGCAGCAACACAGTACAAAAATAGATATAAACCAAATACTTTTCCTGCTTCAAGCAAAAAAAAAAAAAGTTTCCATCATCTCATTCTGAGCAACTGCCATAGTGGAAAACGAGCTCTTCAGCTTTCCGCCGTGCGCTACTTGATCTGAAAGTCACTTGAGACAAGTCGTCGTAAGGCTTTTAGGAAAGTCTTCTTTTCCATCAAAACCAGTGGATACGTGATATCATGGCAGTAGCCGAAGGCAAAGTAGCAGCGTTCTCCTTTCATGAGCTTTTCAATTACCAGCTACTTCTCCAACGGAACAAATAAAACATTCATTGCAGGACCTCGGGCCCTACTGGGCTATAGGTCTCGCCGCTGCAAACCCAAGCAAAAGCACCTATATGTAGATGAGGAAGTGCTGGGACTGGGGTAACAATAGCCAATTGTGCGGCATTGATATCCTGGGCTCTCTTCTGGCAGACACAGGCCACTCGTAACCTTCTGCAGACTGAGGAACCTGAAAGCGCTCTTATTACGGATTAACTAAAGCCAGATGTCTGCGAATGTTTTATGTGGCCATAATTAAAATCCTGGGCCGCCCGTGCCGGCTCTGCGCGGGGAGCAGACAAGGCAGTTTGCCTTTGAACCCTTTAGCAACACTAGTGTGACTGGTGAAGTGACAACCTATTAAGCCGAGCTCATCTGGGCGCCTGGGGGAAGGGGCGCACATACTGCAACAACTGAAGAGAAGAATTCCAAGCAATTTGCTGCGAGGAACTGAACAATCAGTTCGACTTGATGCAACGATTCAGACATGAAAGCTGTCGCCTCAAGCAACTCTGAGCTGAGCAGTAACCGGGGGCGGAGGGAAGAAACAAGGAAAGTAGAGCCCAAAAAGAAGGAAAAAGACTTCCATGACTGTGTGTTACCTCAACGTACTCAGCCTGAAAACGGGCGACGGCATCTAACCCTGGGCTAAATGCAAACATCGCCGAATTCTCCTGACCAGGCAAAAAGATGGATCAAAAGTAGTAGCTGCTTTGCAATGGATTTCAATCTCCTCGTAGAATTTTATTCAAGGGATTGTCCACTTTATAATGTGTTTAGAACCTTGTTATTTATTATCTATATACCAGGAAATCACACAATTTTCTAATTTACATTTGTTAAAAATTCTGCTTCTGTACCTTTATTTTACTAATACAGTAGACCCCCATCTAGGGAAAAAAAAAATAATAGAACAGCTCACATTTCTGTCCACAGTGTCTGCCACACAGGTCATGTGATCCCTGATATCCAGGTAACAGTAGTGTATGGATGAGCAGAACTTCTCCAGTATTACTACCTCCAGCAGCCTCTTATGTGACCACCACACAGGTCATGTGACCCTGGTATCCAGGTAACAGCAGTGTATGGTGGAGCAGGACTTCTCCAGTATTACTACCTCCAGCAGCCTCTTATGTGACCACCACACAGGTCATGTGACCCCTAGTATCCAGGTAACAGTAGTGTATGGTGGAACAGAACTTCTCCAGTATTAATACCTCCAGCAATATCTTATGTGACCACCACACAAGTCATGTGACCCCTGGTATCCAGGTAACAGCAGTGTATGGAGGAGAACTTCTCCAGTATTACTACCTCCAGCAGCCTCTTATGTGACCACCACACAGGTCATGTGACCCTTGTATCCAGGTAACAGCAGTGTATGGTGGAGCAGAACTTCTCCAGTATTACCACCTCCAGCAGCCTCTTATGTGACCACCACACAGGTCATGTGACCCTGTTATCCAGGTAACAGTAGTGTATGGAGGAGCAGGACTTCTCCAGTATTACTACCTCCAGCAGCGTCTTATCATGTGACCACCACACAGGTCATGTGACCCTGGTACCCAGGTAACAACAGTGTATGGAGGAGCAGAACTTTTCCACATTACCACCTCCAGCGTTTTATGACTGTCAGCATCTGCAGAGAAGCTGCTCACATATTCTTCCCTTGTTTCATCTTTCACACTTTTTTCAGTTAATATTAACATTACACCCTCTGGAGAGACAGCAGTTATACAAATAACTACACACAGTGAAGAAGCTGCTGTAATTACTAAATTACCCCATTATAATTCCACATAGATGTTGTGGGGCCCACTGAACGCAGGTCACATGACTGTTTAGTCCATACAGATACCCTGTGGCAGCCATAACTCTGGACAGGAATGTGGACTATACCATCTTATTTCTAGGTAAGGGCGACTGCATGGATATAAAAGCGACACAGGAGCAGAATTGTTAATAAATGTATATTAAAAGAATTGGGGGTCTTTTCCTAAAACATCAGAATTAGAAAAGCCCATCCGGCTCACAGGGGCCTCCGGGCGACCGCAGACTGGCGGCGGGCCGGAGCTCCCGGCACGGGCCCACGTGTGTCACCCACGCTACGTGGGGGCCCCCTTTTGAAAACACCCCCTGTCCCGGGCAAAAGATAGAGCAGAGGGGAGATTTGCGGGGATCCAGGAAATGATTGTTTTTTTATTTGAATTATTCCCTTTCCCAGCCTGCCTATACCTCCCCAAAGGGGCCATATACCTGCCTAGGGGGGCCACATCCCTTTCCCATAATCTGCTTAGGGGGACATAACCTCCTTTTAAACCTCTAGGGCCCAAAACCCTTTCCAAAAATAAGACATCCCCCCCGAAATTAAACATAGGGGGACTTTTTTGGGGGTAAAAGAAGTATGACGCTGTTTTTTTTTGGGGGGAAACACGGTAAACAAACGTGCAACCCCAGGGCGTGCACCCTTTGTTTTAAAATAAATGCGTAAACCCAAACAGTCCTCTGGGAATCAATGATCAGTCACATTGAAATCCAACCTGTCTGGTCCTCTATTCCCCACTTGCTGCACCACCAAGATCTGTCCAATGTGTAACGCCCACAAAGTTGTGTCTGGGTACACCTGCCCTATACTACATCAGGGCTTAAAGAGGCAGCTGCATGCTGGGCATCACATCTGCCAAGGCAACTATCCTACACTAATGCCACAGATACACAGTACACGCTGGTCATCAGATGGTAACTGAAGGGCAGATCCCCTGTTTGCAGATAGGAAGAGACGTGCCCCGCTACAAGGGAAAGCCGCCCCTTTGGGTCTCCTCCCTTTCCCCCTTTGGGGGTGGGTTTTCCTTGTCCCCGGGTTTTTTTTTTTTAAAGGGGGTTTTTTACCCCTGGCACGCCATCGTTTCCCACAGTAAAACATTCCAAGAAACCTCCCAGCTTTCCACACTCCCCCATTTTTTCTTGTTTTTAAATTATCAAGAAGAAAAAAAAAATGTTTAAAAAAAGTCCACAATTGTCTATTTTTCCCCCATGAAATTACCTTGTCTATTTTTTCGGAGGGGAAAGGTGGTTTAGGTAATATTGTTGATATATGAAATACAGGTGGGAAAAAAGGGAATAAAAATCCAGCCCAAATATAGACATTTGCACTACATATATCCCATCATTATATTATTATTATTATTATTTTTAAATTATTTTTTTTTAAAGCGCCATTGAATCCGGGGCGCGTACATTCGGGGGGGTTAATAAAATTACAAATAAAAACGAGTACAGTGAAAGGGGATAATGAAAATTGGCACGACAGGGGGAGAGGGGCCCCTACCCGCGGGGGCTTAAAAACTACAAGGGGGGGGAAAGAGACAGGAGTAAAGGGGAGAAAATTCTGGGGAGGAATTATTTACAAGTTTAGTGAAGGTTATGGGCAAGCCTAAAAAAAGGGGTTTTTCGGGTTGCTTTTGAAGCGGGTGAAAGTGGGGGAGAGTCGAGGGTTTTGGGGGCAGGATTTTCCAGAGTGTGGGTAAGCACGGGAGAAGTCTTGGAGCCCGGTTTTGTGTGAGGAGCTGATAAGGGGAGACAGGGGAAAACCCTGTGAGGAGGGGAGAGGCGGGGGGGAGATATTTGGAAATTAGGGCAAGATGTAGGGGGGGAGAGGTCATGGAGACCTTGTAGGTCAGGGTTTTATTTAGCTTGAAATAAATTTCGCTGGGCAAGGGGAAGCCGGGGAAGGGATTGGCAGGGGGAGAGGCAAGGATACGGGGAGAGAGGTGGAAAAGGGAAGGCACAGAGTTAAGGATGGATTGGAGCGGACGATGTTTAGCTGGGGGGCCACTGAAAGGTTTGTTGAGTAGCCCTGGGGCGGGAGATAAAAGGGGCCATGGACCGGGCTTTTTTGTAGTGTAATATTTTGGGGAAATTTGGGGGCGGATGCGAGAGTTGTTTTTAAAGGTGGAGGCGGCGGGGTGGGGGTTGAGGGTTTGGATTTGGGGTTTTTGAAAGAAAAAGCAGAGTTAGGTTTCCCCCCAAGGGGCACGGACTTTTTGGGCCCGGTTGAAATTTGTGAGCCGTTGATTTTAATAGAGAGATCGGGGGCGGGGGTTTAAAATTTGGGAAATGGTGGAAAGATAAAGATTTCTGTTTTCCCCACTTTTTAGTTTTGGGAGACGTGATGAGGGAAAAAGGAGGGAAAAGGGGGAAAAGACAGTCAGGGATCCGGAGAGTAGAGAAGTGACTCTGGGCCAGAAAATGTAAGTTGGGATCATCAGCATACATTTGGGAAGAAAGCCGTGTGAGGGTATTTAGCTGACCGAGGGCCCAAGGGTTTTAATAGAAAGGTAGTGGACCCGGACTGACCCTTGGGGGACACCCAAAAGAGAGAGGCCCCGGGGGGGGGAGGTTAGCAAAATGGGGAGGGCGCTGAAACCGATCAGTGAGGTAAGGAGGAAAATCCCCGGAAAAAGCCAATCCATTAAAGGGCCCAGGGAGGGGAGGAAATTTTTAAACAGGAGGGAAAGGGCGACAGTGTCAAAAGGGAGAGGACAGGTCTAAGAGGAGGAGCACAGAGTAGTGGCATGAGGCCTTTTGCAATTACTAGGGTTTATTGGGGGACCTTTTTTTAGGGGGGTTTCGGGAGAGTGGGGGGTCGAAAACCCAAATTTTAAAAGGGGCCCAAAAAGAGAATTTGGGGGAAAAGGGGGGAGGACAGCTGAAATAGACGTGCTGGGTCGAGGGTTTTTGGAAACAAAAGGGAGGGAGTGAGAAGGGGCGATAGTTGGACAGAGAAGAGGGGTCAAGGGGTTGTTTTTTTTAAAAGGGTTGGAGTGATAGTAGCATGTTTAAAAAAGGGAGAAGGGAAGATGCCGGAGGTTACTGATAGGTTGAAGAGATGGGTTAAATGCTGGGATGAAAAGAAGCCTGAGGTTTTGGGATGAGGGGGGGATGGCAGCATCATTTATATTAAAACCCAAATCCTTTTATACAGGGGGTCAGTTGAGGGATGCCGGGGGAAAGGGAAAGGGGGGGGGGGGGAGGAGAGGGAGAACAAAAAAAACACAACGTAAATGTAAGTAAGGGTAACAACTGAAAACTGCAGATTTGAGCATTAAAGGGGATGTATCGCTTTTTTTAGTTTAAGGGTTTATTCATACTGCTCCACTTCCCCAAATCTGGAAATACAGGGCGGTTTTTTCCCCCCCCAGCTGGGTGACACATTCCCCCTTCACTGTTCATGCCCGGGTCCCTTGGGAAAAACCCCCCCCCGCCCCCCATCTGATTTCCCAAAGTCACTGTGTCTCTCCCTATGCAGTCTTATTTTGTAAGAGCTGTTTACATACCACAGGCTGCATTCAATCTAGACTGAGCACTGATCTCTTCTCCTCTCACAGCTGGAGATTTGTTAACAGTTGAATCCAGCTCTATGAACGGCACAGATCTCCCTTCTATGCAGGAGAGTTAGGCACCGAGACACAACTGTGCTGTTTTCTGATTGTAGAATTTGCTACAGTTTGTTTCTGCTGGGTGTGGAGAGAGAAAATGCTACAGCCCCTAACTCTGAGCCAGGCAGGGATCGACACAAATTGTGCTGTTTCCTGATTGTGTAAGCCCTTCAATGTTATTCTGTTTCCTCTGGCTGTGCAGAGTGAAAATGTGACGGTCCCTTACTCTGAGTGAGAGACGCAGCTCCTGTGAATAGGACTGGGGGCTGAACAGAATGTAAATGAGCTCTCAGCTAGTGAAATGCAAGGAGGAGGGATCCGACCAGCACTGGAGATCAGTGTAAACAGAAACAGAAGATAAGGAATACTGTGATAAGACAGCTTTGCTAATGACATCAAATTGCAAAGTTGCTTGTTTTCACTGTCCCCTTATTCTGAAGACCATTTAATGAAATACAACCCCTTTAAATACTCTATAACTACAGCATCATAATCTCTTTAAAGGGGTTGTCTCACTACAAGGATTGCTTTTTATGTTAAAGATATTGCCAAAACAAGTCACTTTGCGATATGTGTCCATTAACAGTGTCCTACCTATTCCTAGATATCCCCTCTTGTATGGGCTGCATCAGCTCCTCAGGTTGCTATAGCTGCAGACCTGTTCAATCTCTCCTGATAGGCTGTCAGTACTGGTGGCTATAGCTACAGACCTGATGTCCTCAGCAGCTCTATTGCATTTGGTTGGTGCTTAAAGAACGGACGTGGGGAACTCCAGTGCTGTCCTACTACGATATTTGTCTTCAGCAGCTCGTCACTACCAATAGAAGCTAGTAAACTCGTCCCTGAATTTAAAAATGAAACGGAGAGAACAGGATTGAGGTAAGATGAATTGATGTAGTGAGACAACCCCATTAAGACTGGGGAGAGCCAGTGCTTAATCCCAATACTTTAGTATTTAATTTTGGTATGACTGGGACAACCCCTCTTAGTACTTTTAGGGTGCTTTCACACAGTGCCTTTTTGGTAACTTTTTTGTAGAAATGCACAATAATAAAGTTTACCTTCATTCCCTACCGAACAGAACGTCACCCCCGCAGCCACTGATTGGCTGCAATGGTCACATGCCCCTGCTTACATCGGCATTCAAAAGTGATCAGCTCCAAAGGGTGATGGAAGTAGAGTCATGTGACCGCTGCAGGCAATCAGTCCCTTTCAGAAGAGAATGAAGCTAAACCCAAAACTGAGGAGATCCATCGCTGGAGTGACGGAACATGAGTATATGTTTTTTATTTTTTCAAATTTATTGTGTTGCAGTAGCTTATTATTAAATGAACTGGGTAGCCCATTTAAATGTATTAGTTCTGGGTTTTTTTTATCGCCAACATGGATGCAATATACAACTGTGTGAATAATCCCATACTCCACCTTTTACAAATTTCTTTATGTAATCGGACTTTTTTTTTTACATTATTACAACTTGCTAAATTATCACTTTCATTTAATAAAACCCATCAAACTCTGAATTGTGACTGAGGTGGCATTAGGAAAATTACATTTGTTTCACTATCTATTACTGGCCGCCTGCTTCTGCAGTTCAGTAGTACTGATGGTTATAAAGCCGACCTGCCATACAAGAGAACAAGGACAAGCGTATTGCCACAGTTTCACATAACGTCTTATCTAACCTCAGACTCTAATCCAGGCATCCTCAAGCTGCGGCCCTCCAGCCGTTGGGAAACTACAACTCCCATCATCCCCAGTGTTCTAGATGCTATAAATGCATGATGGGAGTTGTAGTTTCCCAACAGCTGGAGGGCCGCAGTTTGAGGATGCCTGTTCTAATACAAGAATCAGCAAGACAGGGCCACTTTCGATATACTGCCTTTAACAAGCACAGATCAATGATCTAACAAGTCGATCAGCACTCGATCACCTTCATTTTCACATTGCAATGGGGACTGTACGGACAATTGTACCAACCACATTATAGGTTTCCAGCTGGGAAAGAAGCGCTAGCAAACAACTTTTATGCCCCTATAAAAGATCCAATCAAGGACAAACGCTTTATCTCCTGACCACTGGGCAATGTTCCGGTCATCATCGCCCTGTCTAAAACTCCCTGAAGCCCATAAACCAATGTTTTATGTAGCTTTGGGTCTCTCTCCACCACTTGATGTACCCAGATGTTGGCAATGCCATAACAAAATGTACACACATAGGAGTAAAGCCAATGAAATGGTGTAAACACAGCATTCATCAACTGGAGGCGACGTGCCACATACAGTGTTAAATACTGCATTAACATCAGGCGGAGGAACATCTGCTGCTCATTTTAGGCGACTCCTCACTATTTGTCCTGATTTAGCAGAGCTTAGCAATGTCGGGCCCTCACTTTCTCAACATTACCCTGATCCCCTGCAATCCGGCCTTTGGCAGCACCGCTTGTCTAACTAGAAGCAAATGTACACGGCCTGTTCTGGAAAGGATTTATAGCCCTCGCAGCACAGGAACACGTAGTCTGCCTCCAAAATCATGAGTGTGTTACTATACCTGGTCAAGCATAGAAGCCCTCTGCAGCACCGGATGATTAGCTGCGTCATACTGTCAGGTTACGCCCCATGGAAGGGCCAGCTAATCAAGTGAACACTACAGGCAATGGATACAGTAAGAAACAGGGCTGTGGAGTCGGAGTCGTCATAAAAGCGACCGACTCCGAAAATATATAATTAATTGGTCCGGTTAGTTTGATGCAGTGCAAAGAGCAAGAGGAATTGGGTCCAGCCAGTGCTGCTGCCCCCATATCTTCAGCCTCATCACATGAGGAGTGTAATTGATGACATGGAGCAGTCAAAGCGCTGCCCCAGGGGAAAAGATTCTGCTCCCAGGGCAAAGAGATTTCAGCAAAATGTTTCACCTGTTTTCAAAGAAGTAGAAGAGTTCAACCATTCATCAAAACTGACTGTGGTTGAGGCAATTCCTTTATACCTTGACATTGTTAGAGATTTTGCCCCTGTGGTCACCGCTTTACCCCCAACCCAAGTTAGTGTAGAGAGGCCGTTCTCTAGCCTGGAAATAATGAGATCAGATGTGAGGTCATCTATGCAGGATCTGATGGAGGCAATACTATTTCTCAGAACATATTCAGAGACTCCACAAATGTTCCAGTAATGTTTTACATATTTACAATTTTTTGTGTTCTAAAGTCATATCCAATAAATATATTTTTTACACTGACAAGCAAAATGGTAACAATGGTTTGAACTTGTGACTTTCAGGCTCCATATCTCACCATCCACTACAGCTTTGCACATGAGGCTACTGTAATTTTATATACAGTCATCCTACCGATCTTATACATAAATTTGACTTGCAAGTATTTAGCATCTGCTTAGTTCTGCAGATTCTTTCCTGTAACTGCATTGTCACTGTTTTGCTCCTAAAAATCAAAATGTTAATTTTGTTAGTATTTGGGAAATCCACCTTTGGTTCTCAATACTGCCTGAATCCTTCTGGGCTCTGAATCAGATTCAAGCATATCTTGACCAAAATCTG
This sequence comes from Phyllomedusa bahiana, assembly GCA_025379985.1. Taxonomy (NCBI): domain Eukaryota; kingdom Metazoa; phylum Chordata; class Amphibia; order Anura; family Hylidae; genus Phyllomedusa; species Phyllomedusa bahiana. The sequence goes on from JAODAL010054267.1 coordinate 22,698, forward strand.
ATCCCAGGTCTCTTCTACACATTCCAGATGTTGGTGCAGACTGGACTGGATACAAATACAGCTTTTTCTTCAACTCTACCCACAAGTGTTCAAAAGATCAAAACATTGTTACCCTTTTGCATGTCAGTGTCTGTTCTACCTAAATAGCTTTATTATTGTATCATAAGGTGATAAAAAGCCAGATGTTACCATTTTACTACAGTAAAGTTATCACTTAAACATGCACCAAGCATGTGGGAGTCAGGAGTCGGAGGTTTGAGAAATTGAGGAGTCGGGGCTTTGGCTTGCCGACTCCACAGCCCTGGTAAGAAAGAACAACAAAGCGGCCATGGTCAGGGGGCAGAACGCAAAGAGTGGTTTTCTAAGACCCTCAAAAACCTTCCTCCACCTCCCCCTGTGCTACCATAGAAACTTTCCCCGTACTTCCCTCTTCCATCATTACAGGTCCCTCAATGCTGACATTACGTCATGCCGCTGCATGTGACGTCGGAGGTCAGGGATTGACGGTTGGATCATGTGACCCATGAACATGACACCATCAATGAGAGACTGGGAGAACACTGGAGCTCTGGAATGGTGGTAATGGGAGAGATAAGTATGGGGTAATTTTGTATTTTATCACAGTGGGAGGTGGTAGGGAGGTTTTTAAAAGTCTTGGAAAACCCCTTTGATATCACATTGGGGTTACAGATTGCGGAAAAACAAAAGGAGACCAACTTCATAGAGTATGAATGTCCCAGTGGTCCACAAGGGACATTCCTGAATACAGCAGCATGTAGATTGTGCAGCTGCAGGGCTGGAGAGTTGTACTGTCCATAAAGAAGGCATGGATGGTTTCTTACCATCCCAACCTTACCGATTGCCACATACATGACATGCACTGAGCCAAGAAACTACTTAAAAGACCCAGATCAGACTCCCAATCATGCTGGGGTCTGTATTTCCAGTCTTAACCTTGGGCTAATATATCAGTCCAAGGAAAAATCAGCAACAGTAATTAAAGAAAAAAAAAAGGTGCAGAATGTATAAAATAAATAAAAATACTAATAAATAAAAGCGCAACCTGTAGTTCTGCCTCCAACAACCAAAAATGACCCAAAACTACACAATATAAACACACATTTAAAGAATAAATGGGAAAAATGGAATTTAAAAACCTCATTTTATCATCAAATGAGACACTTGGCACCAAGGAAAACACACCATAACCGCGAAATGCAGAGGGGAAGTCCCCGGTTTAATCGACTTTGGAGAGTCTGTGCCCCGGCCAGGGACAAGGAGAGAGAATGGAGCAGGAGCGGGGAGAGGCGAGTAATGGTGGCCCCGGGGGACAGAGTCTGGAGCAGGGACCGTGGCGCGCATCAAGACAGTGAAGTGCCTTATGGGCTGTCCTGGTGTGCCTCCTCTTTGAGACCTGTTTTTTTAACCAGAAAAATTGCCGCTAATTTCATCCCTTAGGGGAGTGGAATCTCCTGTCAGACTCCCTTTAAATAACATTCAAACACTTATGAACATGAAATTTTAAAACGCACCTCAGGGAAAATTAATCACGGCGTTTGCCCAGGGAAAACTGAACCCGACATAATTTTCCTACAGGAACTGGATTCTGGCTGATGCTTTTCAAGTTCCTGCTTTTCTGATGGCTATGTTCAAACCCCCTGAAAATGGGGCTTTTCTGCCCCCTTTTTGCGCCCTACTGCAAAAAACGGGGGGAAATCGTCCCTCATTACGGAATCCACAGTTCTCTGGAACTTTGGATTACCCTCCTCTCCCCCCTCGCCAAAGGACATGTCAATTATTTATGGCTAACCGCGGAATAATAATGTCTTTTGGGGCCGGCGGGTTTCCACCCCCCCCTCGCCCCCCAAGCAAGGCGTAATTGCGGGGGAAAAAAACGTCCTGCAAATTTTTTCCCTGGAACTACCCTTAGGCCCCTGTTCACACGGGGTTATTTCCCCCCGGATTTTTGCCCGTATTGAAACCCCAAAAACCCCGTGAAATAAGGGGGGGGACCGGGGTGCGGCGGGGGCGCCGCTCCCCCCCATAGACAA
>JAODAL010054268.1:0-24747 GCA_025379985.1 Phyllomedusa bahiana
TTAGACAAAAACGTTTACTAAAATTGAATAAATTTTAAAATTTCACAAAACAGTTCGTTTTGCCACTGTATTAAAGTGGTAAAAAAGGGGCATTTATGTCTTGAGGGCCGGTAAATTTTTCATGTACATAGGGGGGGGCCCCCCAAGAAACAATTTCCCCCGTGGGCCCAAACCCCCCCTCCGACACTTAATTAGGGGCCACAAAAAAACTTTAAAATTTCAGTTCCCTATTTGGGGAGCCACCTAATGCTAACCCACTAATTTTTTTAAAACCAAGAAAATATTCCGGACTTTACTGAACCCGTTAGGTAGTTTTCCTGCTTTTTGGGGAATTTAACCCGAGTAGCAAACCCGAGAAAAGGGGGCCCCGTGAGTGAAAAAAAGAGACAGGCCAAAAACTGGGGTATGTTAAAAATCAGGGGAAAAGAGGGTTTTTTTGCGTGTGCTCAAAAGGGGTTTTCAAGTAAAGTTGGGTCTAGGGATCAGTAGCCTGGCAAATTCAAGACCACCAGTGGAAGCGTGGGAGGGCCCCCCCCAGTTGGGAAAATTATTAAATTCCGTACAGCAGGCAGTTACCCGTTTTCCAGTGTCCCATGCTCTGAAATTTAAGGGGGGTTTAGGGTGGGTCTCTATTTTTTAAGGGGAAAAAAATTGGTTCAATTCGTAAAAGAACTTAAAAGTTTATTAGATTTCACAGGTTTGCGTTTAGAAAAAGGGGGAACAAATATCAATTGGGGTCTTCATATAATCTAATTCAACTATATGCACAAATCAAACATCAAAAATGGGAACACAATAAAATTTTTTTTTGTAAATAAACCCGTCCCTTTCACAATCCCCTTTTCCTCTAAAGAAACCGTTTTTTTTTTGATTTTTTTCACCCCCAACTCCTGAGGGAAAACCCGGTTTTAAATCAGAGAATGAACTCCTTCAGGCACAGTTTTTGTAGAGAAGAGGGGGGGGGAAAAAATTTTTAGCGACCCAGAAGGTTTAATTAAAAGAATCCCAATCCAGGATATAAATAGCCACTAAAAGTTAGGTTTACGTAGCAGACAGAGATTCTGATGTATTTCCTCTTAAAAAGATTTCGTTGGGAAAAAGTGTTCAATTTTGGTTTGCTCCGTGGGTTTTGGGGACTTTTAGGGGTGGTCCCCGTTAAGGCCCGGGCTAGGTGACCCCGGGGATTTTGGGGTTTTGGGCAGTGGGCCCCCGGGGATTTTGGGTTTTTTCAAAAGGCACTTATGGACCCCTTTTTGTTTTCCCACTGTTATTTAAGATGGTGGGCTGGGGTCCCTTCTCAGTGGGGTGCCGGTCCCCAGGGTAAACTTTGGGTTAGGATTGCCTGGGTTTTTCTCACTGGGTTTTAGAGAGGCCTAGGGGGTTTCGTTTCCCTGAGCCAGCCAAATTTTCCCCCCTTGTTATTTAAAGGGCCTGGCCCCCGGCTGTTGGCTGTTATTCCCACCCCTGTTCCTGTTTTGGAGGTTGTTGAAGGTATCTTGCGGGCACCAGGAGGCAACTGGAGTTGAATATAGCTGAGATGGAGAAGGCTGTGCAGAGGAGCCACTCCGCTGGTCCGACCGTTGAGCGGTTATCCGCTGCACCCCAGCTCCCAAGATGGCGCCTGTGGTCCTCGCGCGGGAGATAGGTTCGCGCCCTTTAGGCTGTTCGCCTTTGCCGAATTTCCGTTACCCCGATCACCTCTCTATCAGTCGCACCGGAGGGCCAGACCCACAAAATGTGAGGCAGGGCTTGGCGGGGCCCCGCGCGTTTCTCTCTCCGCTTCCCGCCACGTGGTGATTTCAAAATGAAGGGCGCTTCCCGGGCGCGGGAGAGCGCTTCGCGCCCACCGGGGTCTCGTTCCTTAGTCCAATTACTGGTACCTTCTCTGCACTGGCTGCTCCGTACTGGGGTCGCAGGATCGTTGCGCTGTTTCTCTCTCCGTCAGCTCCAGTTGGTGCAGGGATGGGTCACGATCGCACACGGGCCCGGTCAGCAGCGTCCTTTCGCGCAGTTCTCCCAGCTGCTGTATGCCTCCGGGGATATCCAAAATGAGCCCTCTGAGTAGCAGCACCTCTTCACAACATTAATGCCGATTACTGGGGATTCGGGTGCAATGGCCAGTTTTGGTTTAAAATTGCTGGGGGTTTCCCCGGGGACTCACCTAAAATACGGCTGTACCAGACGCCCCGCCCTCGGAATCTGAAAAGGTCATTTTTACTGCTTTTGGGGTCATGCAGCTGGAAAAGATAGCGATATTCAAGGTTCTATTCAAAAAAATCTTGTTTCAAACACCATTTTTTTCCTGCAAATTTTTTTCCTTTTCCATAAGGCATTTTGCTGGTTTTGGGGTCAGGTACTGTGAAAGGGGGGGGGGGATTGCAAATAGGGCATACTCCGGTCTGGCGGAAGAAGGGCGCATTGTGCACATTAAGGTATGGGCCCCATAAAAAAAAGGCATCCCAACAAATGCTTACAGGGAAAAGACGGGCAGATCTAAAAATTTTAAAACATGCTGTTGGTTAATTGTAAACAAGCACATAAAGGGAAAAAACCCCTTTCCCACAAGAATCAACGTTCTTTGGGGGACACATTTGCCACCCCAATAGCAAAGAGAGTTCCCCAGGCATCCAGAAAAAAGGGGAAGAAAATGGAAGCCAAGGAAAAGGGGCCTTCTGGGGAAGGTCGAGGTCTTAGTCACATTCCTGCTTTAACACTGTTTCACCCCGACGGGCACCCGATCTGCGTCATCGGGTTTTCCCCCGGTCAACCGTCTTCATTTCTTGTCCCCAAATTTTATTAAGTGTGCATAAGGGCATTTGTCTGGTATTGGGGAAGCTGTTTAAAAGTCAGTGTTAGTAAATTTCCTATTCAAAAACCTTGTTTGAAATAATCTTTTCTCGGGCCCAATTTTTTTCTGATGGTCATAAAGGTTTTTTTTGCTGGTTTTGTGGTCGGTCATGAAAAAGTCACCAACAATAAAGATCGAAAAAAAAGCAAATTTCACATCTCTTTTTTTTTTGTAATTTTTGGTCTCCAAAGGTCTTTTTTGCTGCTTTGGGTCTTCTGCTGAAAAAGAAAAAGGATACTCAAGTCCCTTTTAAAAACACTGGTTTGGTGGTCAGGTCACGTAAAAGACACCAACAGTGAAAGGGCGTATTTTAAAAAAATTTTTTCCAACTGTTTTTAAATTTCACAAGCCTAGGGAATCAAAAAGAGCAGCGGTTAAACCGGGGGGTCCATAAATCAAAAGCAGCAATTTCCCTTTAACCCCTTTTTTGACGTAACATGCGGAATTTGAGACAGGGCTCTTGAGAAAATGGGGGAATCTATTGCGTTTTTTTCACATTCTAATGTCACTGTGGGGAAAAACGACAACGGACAGCATAGAATGGGGTACCGTAGTAGCAGCCGCAGCAGATTGGGAAAAAACTTTTTTGAAATAGTCAAATTCTTGTCGAATTTTTAAATTTGAGGGGCCAAAGGGCATCTGTTGGGTTTTTTTGGCAGGCTGCAGTAAAAAAAATGGGTATCAATGTTCTGTTCATAAAAATGGTTTTTTAAAATACTTTTTTCTTTTGGCACTTTTAATTTGGGGTCCAAAGGGCATCTGTGTGGGTTTTGGGGTTAGGCTGCGGCAAAGGACAGGGTAGTCAATTCCCCTTCACCTAAAATTGGTTCAAATACTTTTTTCTTCTGGGATTTTTATTTTAGGGGCCCTAAGGGCATCTTGCGGCTTTTGGTGTCATGCCACTGTAAAAAAACCCCTAGTAAAGGTCTTATTGAAAAAAACTTATTTTAAAACCTTCAAGAAATCAAAAAGAACAACGTTTTTGGGTGGCCCCCTCCTTATCCAGTTCTAAATCAAAATGAGCAATTTTTCCTTTCCCCCCACACAAATTAAAGTAAACAGGAATTTGAGACAGGGGTCATTGACCCAAAGGGGACATCTCTTTTCTTTCTTTACTTTCAATGACGGTGGAACAACTCACAATGTGGCAGCTGTAGAATGGCAAGTCCATAGCAGCAGCAGCATTGGAAAAATTGTTTTTTAAAAAAAGTCAAGTTCTTATTGAAATTTTTATTCTGAGGGTCCAAAAAGGGATTTTTTCGGTTTTGGGGTCAGGGGGCCAATAGGGGCAGTTTCCGTCAGGGGGCCCTAATCCAAAAGGGCCCGGGGGAATGTTAAAAATAGGAAGTAAAATGGGTGGGCACCCTATTTGATTTAGCTGCATGTACCATAAAAAAAGGGTTAATAGTGACTGACACAGCCCCGGCCTCACCCTACCCAAACCAAATAAGCCCGCCCTGAAACCTCCCTTTTCCATTGGTGTTCTTGCGCCCCACTATATGACAATTTTGGTCCCCCGGTGCAAAAATGAAAGGGGTCTCCTGCCATGTGCCCTTTCCAATCCGGTGCTTGTTTTTTTTCAAAGGGGCTCCGTACAGTCTACCTCTGAACCGCTGTGGCTACCCCGTCCTCTATTTTTTGTAGCCATTGAATGGAATTTAATTTTTTAGTCTTTGATTTTTTTCTGTGGCTTTATAGCCTAAAATTTTTCTTGACTAAAATTACCCTGTATCCCGTTTACTGTAATGGATGGTAATTCCGCTTCTCTTTCCCCGTTTGGGTCTAAAAATGAACCTGGTCTTCCTCTCCCATAGACTTTAATAAGAATTGACAATTAATTGTTATTTAATATCGTATATCGGCGCGATAATTCCCAAAACCGCAAATTGGTTCGATAACGATAGTTTTACTGATCGCTCATCACTAGTGGATTTTTTATTTTTTTTTACATGGATTGAAATAAACTAAGCATTTTATATACACGGAGCTGGAGATCATCTCCTATTTTTTGAACATTGTATGTCTCCCCTACACAAATCTCAAATCCATCCAGTTCAGTCTGTTGGAATATTGCTACTGTGGCAAAGAGATAATTTTTTTACTCATTGTGGGGAACTCTGTGTGAAATACAGTGTGGAAATTTTTTTCAAACAACTTCTACATTAAACAGAGTTTTTTTTTATTGTAAATTTTTGATAAAACAGTATGTCCAAACGGGGAGAGGTAGCAGGCCCTTCACAGGGGGGAGGCAAAAAATTTTTTCCGGGAAAGGCAGGCCGGGTCACAGCAAAAGTAAGGGACGTCGCAGCAGGGGGTTTATTTGGGGGGGCACCAGAGCAAAACCAATGTCATCTAGGGGCTGTGTTTTGACCACTAGTGTTAGCGTTTTTTATCACAAATTTAAAATTTGGGCAAGGTTTTTTTTGGTGATCGAAATTTTCAGATCTTTCAAAAATTTAAAGGGTTTTAAAATCGTGCTTTCTTTCTTTTAAGATCGCGCCTTTTTCGGGCTTCCGTAAATTTTTTGGGGGCCAGCAAATGGGATTACAGAATAACAGGGGAGAGGGTTTTGTGCACGTCATGATTTGGGATGTGAAAGGTTGCGTTTGGGCTGGAAAAATCACGGGACCTCTTTTTAACATAGAACACCCCCTTCCCTGTTCCCCTTTAGGTTTCTCTAAAGCGTCTCATGGGAAAAGGACGTGCGCTTTGCCTGGGGGCCAAACACCTCAGGGAAATTAAGCCCAAATTTCTGAAACGGGAGAAACCTCACTATTACCCTGTGATCCCTTCCCCAATTTATTTTAGTTTTAGAGATTTGAAGTTTTTAAGGGTATTTTAGTTAGAAAAATTTTAAAGAGTCTCTCCCGGCTGAAAAAAGCCAGGGGGGGAGGGGAAAGGGGGGGGGCCCCAGGGGGCAACACAGACAACCTATTTATAAAAGAACACGGGAAATAAAGTTCACCCAAGACTAGTGTAAACCAAAAATTTGCACACCCCAAACCCCTTTTTTAATAACGGGTTCAATTGAAATTTTTTTTTCCGGGAAATTTTGGGCCCGGGCCTGAAGTATTTTTTGGATACACATCATTTCCCTGGGGGAACCCTCGGGTCTTTTTGTTAGGTGCAAAACCCACTTTTTTTAACATAAAAAATTTCAGATGGGTTTCTTTTTTCATTTTTCCCCAAATTCCACCTGTTTAAAATAAATTCCGCCCCCTTTTTCATTAAATTTTACAATCCCCAATCTTGAAATTTAAAGCCCCAGGTTTTGGGTTTTTTTGGGGGCCAAAAAAATCCCGGGTGGTATCAAAAACGAAAACATAACAAATACTTTTTTTTTTTGACATTTGGCCCCATCCCAGTTTTGGGTTCATTGAACGCAGAAACCACGAAAAATCTTAAAAACAATTCTATATTCACCACGGGTAAAATTGAAAGGGGCCAAAAAATACCGGTTTATTAAACCGAAAACATAAAAATACGTTTTTTTTTTATTTTTTGCCACCCCAGCTTTTTTTTCATTAAAACGGAAAAGCACCCCAGAAAAATCTTAAAAAGAAAAATTCTATAGTCACCACGGGTGGAATTAAAGGGTGCAAAAAATCCCGTGTATTAAAACGAAAACATAACAAGATACTTGTTTTTTGACTTTTGCGCCCCCACTTTTTTCATTGAGGGCAGCATCCACGAAATCTTAAAACAAAATTTCTAATAGTCACCACAGGGAATTGAAAGGGGGCAAAAAATACCGGTATTTACGAAAAAATTTAACAGATACGTGGTTTTTGGGAACTTTTTCCCCCCCCCAAAGTTTTGGGTTCATTGACGCAGCACCACGTAAATCTTAAAAAAAAGCAATCAAAATGGGGCACCACGGGTTAAAAGGGGGAAATTTTTGTCAAAAAAATATTTTTGGTTTTTTAATACGAAAACTTTAACAGATACGTTTTTTTTTGGACTTTTGGCGCAACCAGTTTTGGGTTAAATTAAACCCAGCATCCACGAAAACCCTTAAAACAGCAATTCTATATCCCCCAAACGGGGTGAATTGAAAAGGGTTGCAAAAAAAAAACCGTTTTTATTTATACGAAAACAAAAACGGGAATATATGTTTTTTAAAACTTTTTTGGGGCGCCCCCAAATTTGTTTCATTTTGCCCAAACCACCCCAGGGGAAAAATTTTTAAAACACAATTTCATAGTTCACCACTTTTTGAATTAAAAGGGGGCCAAAAAAAAACCGGGTTGTATTATACGAAAACTTTAACGGGAAAATTTTTGGTTTTTTTTGACTTTTGTCCACCCACCTTTTTTTTAAAATTGCCGGGGGCTTTCCACGGAAAAAATTTTAAAACAGCAATTCTATAGTCACCACGGGGTTAATTAAAAGGTGAAAAAAAATCCCGTGTATTTTTACAAAACAAACAATACTTTTTTTTTTTTTTTTTTTAACTTTTGCGCACCCAGCTTTGTTTCTTGAGGGCACATCCACGTAAATTTTAAAAACGCAATTTTTTATAGTAAACCCAGGGGGAATTTAAAGGGTTTTTATCAAAAAAAAAACCGTGTATTAAAACAAAAAAACTTAACAATACGTTTTTTTTTGACTTTTGCGCCCCCAGCTTTTGTTATTGACGCGCATCCAAACTTTTAAATTTTTAAAACACAATTCTATAGTCCCAAAAAGGTGAATTGAAAGGTGCAAAAATACCTTGTTTAAAAGAAAACTAACAAAATACGTTTTTTTTGATTTTTTGCCACCCAGTTTTGGGTTCTTTGCGCAGTTTCCCACAAAATTTCTTAAAACAGCAATTTTTATAGTCCCCAAAGGTGAATTGAAAGGTGCAAAAAAATCGTGTTTTAATAGAAAACATAACAAATTACTGTTTTTTCCCCTTGGCCCCCAGTTTTTGTTAAATTGACGCGGGTTTCCCTTAAATCCTTAAAACAGCAATTCTATATTTCCCCCACAGGTGAATTTAAAAGGGTGCAAAAATCCCGTTATTTTTAAAAAACCTAACAGATACTGTTTTTTATTTTTGCGCACCCACTTTTTTTCATTAAACGCAGCACCACGTAAATTTTAAAAAAAGCTTTTCATAGTCACCACGGGTGAATTAAAAAGGGAAAAAAATACCGTGTATTTTTCGAAAACATAACAATACTGTTTTTTACTTTTGCGCCCCCAGCTTTGTTCATTGACGCAGCATCCACGAAAATTTTTTAAAACAGAAATTTCTAATCCCCAACAGGTAAATTTTAAAAGGGTGAAAAAAATTCCCCAGTGTTTTAAATACAAAACTAACAGTAATGTTTTTTGATTTTTGCGAAACCCAGTTTGTTCATTGCCCAAAAGCATCCCCTAAATTTTAAACAGCAATTCTATAGCCCACCACAGGTGAATTGAAAGGTGAAAAAATTTACCGGTATTAACAAAAAACAAAAAAAAAACTGTTTTTTGCCCCTTTTGCCACCCAGCTTTTTTCTTTGGGCCCGCAGCCCCCACAAAAACCCTTAAAACAGCAATTCTAAGTCCCCACAGGTTTTAAAAAAGGTGAAAAAAAATCCCCGTGTTTATACAAAAACATAACAAAGGGTTTTTTTTTTGACTTTTTGCACCCAGCTTTTTTTTCATTGACGCGGGCACCCCACGAAAAATCTTCAAACACAATTTATAGTCACCCCCGGTTAAATTGAAAGGTGAAAAAAATACCGTTGTTTTAAATACGAAAACAAAAACAGATACGTGTTTTTTGGCACTTTTCCCCAAAGTCCAGTTTTGTTGATAACCCCTTGGGCATTTAAATTTAAACCCACAATTTTTTTTTTAAATTAAGGGTTTTGAAAAATTGCTGTGATTTCCCCGTTTTTTAAAATTAAGAGATTTTCCCAAAACTATTCCAAACCCTTTTTAAAATTTTTTATTTTCTGAACATGGATTGAAATGCAGGGGGTTAAGCAGCAAAGGGGGGGTAGCACAGGGAGGTAGGGTACGAAAAAAGGGGCTTTTTCCCAGTGCGGGGCGACAACCCCCGCAAGCCAGGGGATCGTCATTTTGCGGACCGTCGGGCCTTCACCCTTTGGGTGGGGGCCCCGGGGTGACTCTAATTTAAGGGAACATCGTCCCCAAATCTGTCCTTCAGTGGTTAATGCAACCTGCATCTACAGCCCCTTACCTCCTCGTCCCCCTTTTTTTCAACGGCCAAAAATGTCGTCATCACTTCATCGGGCATCCGTCCAACATGAAGCAGGCCCAAATTCAACTCTGTACCCACCACTGTGGATAATCCATTGTTCTGAAGGGCCTCTTTTATGACAAAATGCGGTTGGGGTCAGAAGGCATGTTAAAAGGGCAAGAAAGGAAAGATTTAGTCGCTCTGACGCCCATTTAAATGGGTTTCCTTTAGAGGGGGTGAAAGGGGAAACCGTCAATCGCCCAAAAAACCCGGGGGAACCCGGGAACGCCCCCTTTTAAGTGCGCCTTTCTTTTTTAGCCCGCACTTCCCGGATGCAGAAAGTCAGGACGACCAAGTCACCCGTGTTGAAGAAAGATGATGAATTAAAGACATTTGGGGGGATCCATCCTGGTCCTTTTTCCCCAGAATTTGCTTGCGGCGTTTTTCAGTGGACAGGAGGAAGACCATGGGGGATTTTCAATAAAGGGTTTCCCGGGCCCCAAAAAAGGGGGAGGGGGCCGGGGAGAAGCCGCTGATATGATTCCGCCCCCACGGTCAGCGCAAAACCCCGCTTTCCCCGCTTATCGCCGTCAAAAAAAGGGCCCGGAACCTCCCCAAGCCTGGCCTTCTTTGCCAACCTCTGATTTTACCCCCGATGTCTATGCCCCCCCCCTTTTCCCTGAACCATAAGTAAGGCAAGAACCTTAAGTGGGTTTAAAACCCCCCACCAACATTCTATCACATGGGAGCGAATGCATAGTTGAAAATTGGGAGGGAACACTTTGGCCAAAAAAGGCCAGACCGACGCCGGGCCCCCAACCCCCTGCACAACCCCCCGCCCCCCGCCCCTCCGCCCACCACCAAGCTTCCTCAGCTGCCCATGTTTCAAGTATGATCCCGGGGTCAGCCTCCGCTTTTAGCCCCAACCCTCGCCCCATTAAACCCCCAGCACCACCAAGACCCATCCTACCCCTTTTTCCCCTTTCCCCCAGTTTGGGCGACCTGCACGCCGTACAGGGCCCCTTTTAGCACCAAGCCTCCCGTCTTCAGGTTTGGGAGGCAGAAAAACACCCTTTTAAACCCCAAAACCCTCCCAAAACCAAAACCTGAATTGGGTTTTTGGGCCCTTTGGGAAAAGTTGGCCTTTTTCCCTCTGGGGACAAAAAGATGGGTTCCCGCCACGTCATGGCCCCCCGCCTACCCCCAATAAAACCAAATTTCCGAGCAGGCCCTTTCCTTTTCTAAAAAGCCTCCCGCCCCGGGGAGCCACGTGGGCATCTAAAAAAATTTTAAGGGGTTTCTCCTCTGTGGCCGGAAAAAGTCCATCTGACCACCGACACATGGACTAAAAGCACGGCCAAAAGGGCCCTATATCTCTGGGAAAGCTCACGGGGGGAGCTGGGTGGATGTCTCTTTGGGGGTGACGGGGGCTCTAAGGCTCGGGGCACCCTCTTCAAAACCCCCCAGGGATGGTGGCAGGGTTCCCTTTCCCCCCCAAAGGGCCTCTGGGGGCATCACTGCCCATAGAAACCAGGCCAATTTTGAAAATTAAAACTGGCTTTGGGGAAACCCCCCACATACGGGGCAGGACTGTGGACGGGGTCCCTTTGCAACGAACCGGGGCTGGGTTGGGGGCCAAGAACCCCTTTTTCCCCGGCAAGGGGGGTTTTGCGATAACGGGGGGAAAAATGCTGGCCGCCCTTAAATCGGTTTGCCCGGAGCACAACCCCTTGCCTGGCACATGTCATAAAACCCTTTTCTCCGAATTTCCTAAAAGGGGCTTTCCCGGGTCCCGGACTGCCCTGCTTTATAAAAGGGTCGAAGGGCCAAGTTCGCACTTTTCCCCCGTTCCGGAAACCCCGCTTCTTCCCCCCCGGCCCGGGGTTTTCAGCGGGCAGCTCGGCCTCCCCGTCAAAACCCTCTCATTGCTGAAAATGGCAACAAAGCTGGAAATTTCCCCCCTCCACATGCTCCAGTGATTGTTTCCGCAGGGGCAATCCATTACGCAGTACGAAGTGAAAACATGGCCTGACAAGCAGGTTCGGACCCCGGGGTATTGGGGCCAACCAAAGTGGAGGGAGGTGAAAAGCCTGCACCATCCTTGCCAGTTTTGAAGAAGCCCCCCAAAATGGTCAGTTGGGGACCCCAATTGGGCCCCTTTCAGCATGACATTGTGGGTTTAACTTAGTACTGGAACGATCGTTGGCCCCTCTTAAACCCAAAAGTTTCCCCCCAGCGCGGGGGAAAGGGGAAAGACACAAAATGCGGACACCGAAGCCTTTCTCTCCGTCCAAAACCACAAGGCCCGACGTTTCACAATTTTCACCGGGCTTCATTTGGGAGTGGTTCGGGGTCCGGGGCATTCAAGGTGGGGGCATCAGCTCTCAGGGTGCATCATCTCAGGCAAGTCAGGGCTGTGTTGAACTGGCCCGGGGGAAGCGGAGGGGGAGGAGGGATTTCCAAAACACCGACTTTCCGAAATTCCCCCGCCTTGGGAAAAAGGTTTGCGCGAAATTTTTGGGGAGGAGGAAGATTAGGAAAATCAGTTTGCTATGCCCCTCGAAACCCCGAGGGTTGGGAAATCAAGGCCCATCTCTCCCCATAGTGCTTGGATGCTCCATTTTCCCCCAACGATCCCCATTAAGGCCCTCAAAAATGAACAACAGTTTAAATGGGGGGCCACCCTCCGGTCCCCGGTACAAAAAAAAAAACTCAGCACTTTCCTTCCACCCCCCCAAATAGAGAGTAAAAAAGCAGGAAATTTGGGAACCCTTTCCCGAAAATTTACAAAAGGGGGGACAAACTTGGGTTTCGTCGATTCACGTTCTTCAAATGTCAAAGGGGGGGGGGGGGAAAAACATCAGCGACGTGACCGTAGTAGAGTGCCAAGTAGCCGTAGCGGCAAACAGCAGCAATAGGCAAGGTGGGAGAAGCCTAAAAGGGTGACCCTGGCAATCTTTATTTTCCCCCTCACCAAAAGCATGCTATGCAGGGGAAAACATCCAACAAAACAAGGGCCACTTAAAAATCAATGGTGCACGACTATCTGGGGGCTCAACCCCGATGTTTTTTTAGTGTTTCCGGGTCCCCAAAACTTCTGGGTATCCAAAATGGACGAATGGCCCCCCAGCTCGCTCGCCACGCCCTAGAGGTTTTTGTCCTGCCCAGCAGCCACGCATATCTGAGCGGACCTCACACAGCTGGGGGAGTCATTACAGACAAACGCATCCGGCTTTTTCCCCAGAAATTGGATTTGTTTGACTTTTCCCTCAAGATGAATCAGGAAAGGATCTCTTATGATGTTTTGGCCCCCCAATTGCCGAGGTCCCCCGATTAGTTGCTGGCTCTTTACATTCCCCTTCAAAACAGAAATGGTCCCTCTTTAAAAATTTTTTTTAAAAAGATAATTTCTTACTGCAATTTTTATTCCAATTTTTCCCAACGTTCATTTTGCTGGTTTTTGGGTTTTGAAGGGGACTTAAAAGCAGCAAGGTTTCATGGGCAACACCGAAATTTCCCTTTACTCACTTTTTTCTTTTTGAATTTTTGCAATTGGGCAAAGGGTTTTGAGGTCAGTTGCTGGGGAATACAGCTATAAAACATGGGGCCCCTTTTGGAAAAGAATTTTTGGGTTTTAAGTGGCTTTCCCCTAAACACAATTTTTAATATGGGGTGAAAGTCATAATTTTTAATATTTTTTAGGTCCTGTTTCTGGGGAGATACAGCAATAATCATGGGCCCTTTTTGGAAAAGAAATGTGGCTTCTAAGTGGCATTTCTCCCTCCAATTTTTTTCCCTGGCTGAAATCATTTTTAAAAATTTTTTTGGGGCATGCTGCTTTTAAATGCAGCAATATTACGGTCCTAAATTTTAAAAAATTTTGTTTCTAACAGACATTTGTTTTTTTCACAATTGTCAAAAAGTGGGGTTTAAGGGTTTATGCTTTGAATTTTTGGGGGGCATTTTGCTGTACATGAGTATACTACAAGGGCCTATTATAAAAAAAAAAGTTTTTTCTAACAGACATTTGTTTTTTCACAAATTGGGCAAAAGTGCTCAAGGGCATGCTTTGGAAATTTTTGGGGGGATTTTGCTGTGACAAGCACATACTTTCGGGGCCTATTATAAAAAAAAAAGTTGTTTTTTAACGACATTTGTTCTTTACAATTGTCCAAAGTGGCTCAAAGGGGGCAGCTTTGAATTTTTTTGGGGGGCATTTTGCTGTGACATCAGGGTATAAATAGGGGGAAAAATTTTAAAAAAAAAATTTTTTCTAACAGAACATTTTTTTTCTTCCCCCAATTGTCCAAAGTGGCTCAAAGGGGCATGCTTTGAATTTTTTGGGGGGATTTTTCTGTACATGCAGCTATTTTACGGGTCCTATTATAAAAAAAAATTTTGTTTCAAAAAGACAATTTTTTCTTCACAATTGTCCCAAAAAAAAAAAAAAAATGGGTCAAAAATCCCTGCTTTGGGAAATTTTTTTTTGGGATTTTTTCTGTGACCCTGCAAACAAAACTACAGGTCCTATTTTAAAAAAATGTTGTTTTTTTTCCCGCATTTGTTTTTCACAATTGTCAAAGGGGCTCAAAAAGGGGGATGGGGGCGGTTTAGAAAAAAGAATGGGTAGGACAAAAGTTAATGGGCACTATTGCAAAATGACTTGTTTTTGCAAGATCTTTAACAAAACCCATCAATACCTGTATTGAACAACCCATTTTTAAAACAATTTAAAAAAAAAGAAACAAAACATGGTTGGGGTTCCATCCAAATTTTAAAAATTTTTTTTCTAGAATTTAAAAACAAAAACTTTCATGGGTTTAAAAAACTGGTAAAAAAAATTTCCCCGAAAATTTTTCAAGGGAGGGACAGGAAAACTTGACCAAAGAAAGGGTTTTTTAGAGGGCAGGATAAGGGGCACGGGCAAAGAACAAAAATTTCAGAGACACTTTCCCCCAGCAATTTTAGTAAAAAGAAAAAAGAATGCCAAGAAAAAGGGCACCTGGGTGAACAGGAAACGTTTAACCCCCATTTTTTCCAAGTAACTCAATTGTTTGCACTCATTCGGAGGGGGGAAGCCTACCCAGGGGCTTGATGTGACTGAGGAAGGGTGGAGGTCTTTTCCTCACACTTTCCCCCCCTTTCCCCCCACTCGCTTCCGGGAAAAGACTGTTTACGTTGGGGGCTCATAAGGGCATTTTAACCTGCGTGTTAATAGAGACAGACGCCAGCCTGGCTCTCACCGCACCCACGTAACTCTGGCCCTGGCTGCTGAACCTGCGTGTTAAATAATTGACAGACGCTAGCCTGGGCCCTCTCACCGCACTCACTGTAAGTCTGGCCCTGGCATCTGGACCTCCGCGTTAACAGATGGCTGATGGCAGCACTGGCTCTCCTCGTTAGGGGCAATCAGGAGAGCTTCAAATTTCTCTAAAAAATCAGATTTTGAAAAGGTGATTTCTGTGAGGTTACGTAGTGTCAAAAGGGGCTCCAGGGCTGGACACAAATTGCACAATTTGAGGCTTAAAATTTTCTGGGGCTGGAGTCCTATGGGGTCGCATCATCTGATCTCCCGGGGGAGTCTGTCCCAAATCAATGAAGAAGGATTGGGGGAAAAAAATGAAACCATTGAATTGATTGGCTGAATTACTCTCAGAAGCCAGGGGGGCAAATGTCTTCTCAACTAAGAAGTTTTTTTGGGGGGGATTGGGACATTTTTATTATTTTATGGGTGTGCGGACCGAATTAACACATCTACACGTGTAAAAAATACCTTTAAAAACTGCGGGGAGGGGTGTATGTTGTATTTACCCACACTTGAAAAAAAAGCAAAATGATAATAATGTAAAACTAAAATAAAACTTCCCTAAATAAATTCTGTAAACAAATGTCAGTTACCAAAAAAAAACTAAATGACAGTCACTGTACAAAAATACATAGTGCCACTTTGTGATCTGTGGATCAAACAGGTTTAAGAGTCTTGCTGTGGCCCAGGACAGGTATGGTCTATGTCCAGTGAAACTAAAATGGTGGTTGAAAGACTCCTTTTTCCGGTACTTTTTAAATCTGGGGGTCATGCGGGTTTTTTGGGCTCATGCGCGTTCCAGGACAGGGATTTTCAATGTCCAGTTCAAGAAAAATTTGAGGGTTCAAATCATACTGCCTTCTGGCACTTTGTAATTTGTGGGTCATGCAGGTTTAAGGGTCATGCTGTGGGGCAAGACCGGGATAGTATATGGTATGTGTATTTTTTTCTGTGACTTTTATAACCTAAGTGTGTTGCCTAAGATGTAGCACGTATCCATTTGACTGTTGTGGATGTTAATTCCAGCTTCTCCAGCCCTGTTTGGGTGTAAGAATGTTCCTCTCCCATAGACTTTAATGGTCATCGGCGATAATCTATTATCGACTATCGTATATCTTATTGATAATTGCCGATATCGACTATCGACCCGATGACGATAGTCAACGTAATCGCTCATCACTACTTGTCAGCAACAGGCCTCACACTCAATCCCACCTTAGGGTTTTAACTTTGATTCTGTAGCTTCTAAATTGGCTTCCGCAGCAATCTGTGTTCTGGGCAGAATGCTGAGCCACCAGTTTCCAGCTGCTTCTTTTTACAGCCAACTTTCAGTGACCCCACAAGTATCTACTGAATAACTACTCCATGGGCTATTCTGATCACAATTCTCTTTCCATATATTTCACTTTCTAGCCCCTTACCATTGTGAGATCAATTCCCCACCTTTGCTATCCTTCTCCTGACTTCTGGTGCAACCTATGTACTGACAAACCCCTAACATCAAGGGTGATGTGCATCATTGAGTCCTATTCATTTTTTTGTTTAACTTCCAGTAAATCTGCCGGTGTTGACAAACCTGTTAGTCCTGAAGACAACAATGTCACGTGTGGTTCTGTTATTTCGATAAAATATAGCTTATGTTATTTCACCGGTTTTACATGTTCTCTAAAAAGGGGCAAATGCCTTCTAATAAAATAATTTTATTTTCAGCATGTGGCTATGCTTGCACTGGTTTCAAAAGGAAATTCATTAATACAGTGTATGTAAATATGTCCAGACGTGTTTTTGAAATCTGCTTTTCAGCTTCTCACATCGCCAGCATGTATTGAAGGTCCTCAGGAAATGACCAATGTTGGCAGAACAGTAGGAGACCAAGGCTTGGTTTACATTATTTCACAGAAGACACATGCGTTTTAATATGGTTTTTTTTCTTGTGTCCCTTTCATTTAATGTGTCTTTTGGTACATTTTTGTGTGCGTTTTTGGTGCATATTTTTAATTCATATTTTCATGCATTTTTCACCACAGGTAATTTCATTTTATTTGGTGCATTTTTTGATGTGTTGTGCAAAAAAATTTGCATGAAAATAAGCACCAACAAAATAAAACATAAAATTTGGTGTGTTATTTGCAATGCCTATTGATTTTCTATTGTAAAATTATGCACATAAAACATAGGTTATGTTCAAAGAATTGACAAGCACTTTCTATGCATCAAATGAAGTGTAAAAAAAAACATCATGGGAGACATACATAAAAGGTTTTCCATCCTTTTCTGACGTAAAATGCGGCAAACGTGAGTGGGCTGTGATTTATAATGTGCCAAACACGTATGTTCGGCGCATTGTTCACAAGACTCGACACTATTTAATGCACCTAACATATGGGGGCGTTTCACACCACACTCGTAATATTAGACCCATATATGAATGCAGGTCGGCAAAACTAGGTGCATTACTGCTGGAACAGGCAGACCTATTTTAAAGTGTTCTGCCAGAGTAGTTGAAGTGGAGCTAGACTTGCTATTAGGTCAAAAAATCTCCATTATTTCTCAGTTTATAGTAAAATAATAAAAATAATTTCTGATAATTATCAAACTATATAAAACTATATGCTAAAAATAAGCCTAAATTTTATCAGATAAAAATCATATCAAAATATATAATATCCCAAAAAAATGAACAAATCTCCTACATCATGTATTAACAAAAGTTTTTTTTTAAGTTTTTTTTAAGTAAAAAAAAGAAAATTAGATCAACTTACTTTTTACGTTTGAAAAGAGACTCAGCGAACTGCCTTAAACTCTAGAGAGAAGAACTGTAGTTTCTAAATGTCAATCATACTGTTCAATGTTTGTCTTTTCATTATGTTACAATGCTCTGCTCTTGCTCTTGCTCTTTAGGCTCACAAAAACCTACCTTTCTCAAATTATAACAGTCAAATAATCTAAACTCATTGAAGTTAATTATCACAGTGGATAAAACACAACGATATGCCAACATATGCCAAGATATGCCAACATTTGCGACAGCATGTCGGGTGTCATGTCTAATTTTCAAAGCGCATATTTTGTGGCGTGAGTTGAGGGTTCTCTTATTGGATGATCATGTGAATGGGCCAAAAATCCCAATTAACACTGTATTTTCCTATCAAAAGATGTTTACCTCAAGCCAGACGCTAATCCCATTCTATTATGTCCCTACATAACCCTACAGTAGCGCTGGGAATAGGCAGGGAGCCATCTCGGGGAAAGGGCCCTTCTGAGGGGATCGGTTTTTGTACTTCAAATGAAACCCCCAAACTTTCCCCCCTTTAAAAAACAGCCAAGAAGTAACCCAAAACAAACACCTTTTTAATATTTATAACTCCCAAAAAACTCCAATAAAAAAGGTCCCTTTACATTGGAATCACAATGTTCCATTGGGCCATGATGGCATCCACCTTTTGCAGTCTGTCCCCCCAATAATGGTGGGTGTTTCCCCCAGCTGGGGCTTTTTTTTTTCCTATTCTGTCCCTCCAAAAGACTGGGGATCTGGTCAGGGCCGTCTTAACAGCATCATGGGCCCCTGGGCAGAGGTTTTCACTGGGTCCCCCAACCAACATTTATCAATTTTTATCAAAGGGGTTTTTGTTCACACGTGAAATTTTGGGGGGTGCATTTCGCGGCGATTTGCATTTTAAATACAGCCAAATGCGTGCCCAAAATTTTGGGGAAAAAGCTGTTTGGTGTATAGTTTTTATTGGTTGAAATTGGGAAACAAAAACAAAAACTATTGGGACTTTTTTAAAATAAATGAAGCCCATTATGCTTAACCCCAAAAAATAAGGGACGCAGCTTTATGGGGGATCTGGAAAATTAAAGGGGGGGGAAAATTTGTTTTTTTTGGGGGAGTATTTTGAGTTTACATTTTTAACTACCGGGGCTTTAATTTTTTTTAAAAAAACCCAATTTAGCATGAACATGAAAAGTTTTTTTTTAAAAAAAATTTTTTTTTAACCCATTCCCATTTTACCCCAAAAAAACCCGCTAGATTAATTCAAAAGGGGTTTTTAAAGGTCGTGTAGAACCAAATTTATTTGTATTTTTTTTATGTAATGTTTCACAACTTTTTTTTTTATTTTTTTTTTTGTAACTTTGGGGACATGTAGGGAATCTGTCGGGGTCGGGGCCCCACCTTTCCGCCCATTTTTTCCGGGGGAAAATCTCCCCGCCTGATTTATGTGGGGGGGCCCCGGGGCCCCGTCTTTCATAGCATGTAAAGTCCGCCGCACCTCGCTGTGTTTTTTGGGCCCATTGGGGGCCTTTGGCGCATTGGCGTGGGGCCTATGTTTCTTGCCCGGGAGGGTATGCGGACATACTGGGGGGGAAAAATTTCCCCCCCCGGCGCCGGGCCCGTGTGTGGGGCGCAGGGGCGGGGATTTGGGCGCGGGAGCGGGGGCGGGCGCCAAAGGATTCCCTCCGAGGCGGTTCGTTCATAATGGGGGCAAAAAGTTCCCTGCGCCTCGCCAGGGGTGTGTGGGGCCCCGTGCGGGGACATGGGCCCCAAGTGCGGGAACTTAGGCGCCGGCGGGACTGCGGCAAAAAAAACCGTTCCGATGCGAGACAGGTTTGGAACAGCAAAGAAAATCTTTCCCAGAGGGTCGGTGCGGATTCTGAAAAAAAAAATCGCTAAAAAAAAAAAATTTCTTTAAAAAAAAAATCACTTTCCAATACCCTTTTTTCTAGAATTAGGATTTTTGGGGAAAATTTTTTTCCCGGGGAATTACATAATTAAAATTAGAAAGCTTTTTTGATTGGTCGGCATAAACCCGGGCCAATTCCCAAAGGGGGGGGGGGAATAGGGGGGGGGGGGGGGGGGAGGGGGGGGGGGGGAAACAGGGGGGAACAAAAAAAATTAAAACCTAGGGGGGAATTTTAGACCAATCCGAATCCACGGCGGGATAGTTCAAAATACTGTAAAAAAGCTGAAAAGAGGTTTGGGCTGGGGTAGGGGGTTTGGCTAGCTCACCCAAATCAGAATGGAAGCGACAGAGACCCATTAAAACCTAGGGAGAATTAAATTAAACCAATCAGAATAGGAGCGACAAAGACACATTTTTTGGGAAAAGGGAGAAATTTTTGGGCCCAATCAGAACCCACGGGGGAAAATTTTCAAAATACAGTAAAAAGACAAAAAAAGGGGGCTGTTTGGCTGAGTTTAGTGGGGGTTGGCTTTTCCCAGCCAATCGGGGGCGCAAGTACTTTTTTCCCATTATGGTCTATGGGAGAGAGGGGCCCGCAATGCTTTCCTCGGCGCTCAGCGCCGTGCGGCATGAAGATTTTAAAAAAAAAAAATTATTTTTTTTAAAAATGAAAAAACCATTACCCAAAAAAAAGGGGGCCGAACCCTTCTTTAACAAATAAAGCATTTAAAAAAAACCCAAAACAACGTGTTTGTGCCGAGACCCGGGGGGCGACTTGGGGGAATTCCCGGGGAAATACAGTAATTTAAAATTTTGTTTAAGCTTTCCCCTTTGGTCGGCAAAAAAACCAAACCCAAACAAAAATTGGAAAGGCGACAATTTTCCCATTAAAACCTTTGGAGGAAAATTGACCAACAGAATAGGAGCGACAATTTTCCCATTTTTTTTCCTATGGAGGAAAAATTACCAATCATTAAAAAAGGGGGGACAGTTAAAAAATACAGAAAAATGCAGAAAACAGCTAAATTTTGTTGAAAAGCGCGGGGCTCATCAGCTTGCCAATCAGAGCGCGAGCTTCTTTCTCATAGAGTTCTAGGGGGAAAAAAAAATTTTTCTGAGCAAGCTCTGTGTTTTGGGCAAATTTAAAAAAAGAGGCGCCGTTTTTTTTTTTGGCCCAAATTGGGAGAGCGGCAAACGCCCCTAGGGGTTTTTCTAATCCCATAAAGAAAAAAACTGTACATGGCCCGAAATAAAATTTATAACACTACAGAAGTTGTCCTGATGTGATATAAAACAAATTGATAATTTTGGGGGTTTAAAAAAAAAAAAATTAAAATCAATAAAAACATGTTTTTTCTTTATTTTCGTTAGCCAAGGTTTAAATTACGTATGGGGGGGGCAACAAAAATTTTTAAAAAAAAAAAAACCCATGTTTTTTATTGATTTTAATATTTTTTTTCGTTACCCCAATTTTATTATTCGTTTTTTATAAAAAGGGGGGACCACTTTTGTGTGTTAAAATTTTGTTTTCACCCCAGGGACATTTTGTTTTCCCCAGATTGCATTAGAAAACCCATGGGGAGGTCGCTCCCCTCCCCCATTGGCCCCAAAAAATGGCGCCTCTTTTTAACTTAGCCCAATTACAGAGCGGGGTCAGAATTTTTTCCCCTTTAGAACTCGATAAAAAAGGGGTAGCTCGCGCTCTGATTGGCTGGGATATCCAAGAAACCGTAGTCCCCAAATCAGCTCTTTTTTTCTTTTTACTGTTTTGGGGGAACTGTCCCCCCTTTTGGGATTTTGATTGGTCCAAACTTCTATTAGGATATAATGGGCCTTTGTCGCTCCTTTTTCTGTTTGGGTTTTTAATACCCTTCTTTGGGTTTAAAAAAAGGGGGCCCTGCCCGCTCCTTTTCCCTTGGATTGGGGCCCAAATTTTCCCAAATGGGATTTTTAAATGGGTCTTTGCCCCCTCCTTTTTCTGATTGGGGCTTTCTGCCGACCAATAGAATAGTTTTAAACAATTTGAATTACTGTCTTTTCCCGGGCAATTCTCTTTTATTGCAATTCCCTAATTTTTACCCGCCGGTCTCGGGGGGAAAAAAGCGTTGTTCGGGTTTTTTTTGCTTTATTGGGTAAAAAAGGGTTTTCGGCTCTTTATCGGAAAAAAGGTTTTCCTTAATAAAAAAAATTTTTTTTTTTAAAATCCCTTCTTTCCCGGGCACGGCGCTGAGCCCCCGGAAAATTTAAGAGGCCCATCCCCCCAATAGACTAAAATGGGGGAAGTAGCCCCCTTTTTTCTGTTTGGGCCCGGGGATACCCAAGCCCCCGCTAGCTCACCCAAAATCAGCTCTTTTTTTGTCTTTTTACTTTTTTTTAAAATTTATCCCGCCAGGGGATTTGGTCTAAACTTCCCCATAGATTTGGAAATTGGGTCTTTGTCGCTCCAAATTCTGTTTTTGGTTTTCCCAATAGTTCTCCTAGGTTTTTAAGGGGTTTCTCTGCGCCCCCTATTTGTTTGGGGTTTGAGCTAGCCAAGTCCCCGTTTTAGCTTCCCCCAATCAGCTCTTTTTCCAGCTTTTTTACTGTTTTTTGGGAACTGTCCCGCCTTTAAATTTGTTTGGGGGTAAAAACCCTTTCCCCCATATTTTTTAAAGGTTTTCCCCCTGTCGTCCTATTTGTTTGGGCCCAGTTTATGCCGCCCAAAGGAGAATGGGTTTTTCAAAATTTAAATTTCTGTTTTTCCCCGGCTTTTAATTCTTGATATTGCACCGTTTTTAGAGTTCAGGAAAGTTAAAATTTTTTTTTTTAAATTTAAATTTTTTATTTTTTACGTTCGGGCGTTTTTTGGGAATCATACCCTGCCCGCAAGGAGGCCGAGATTTCGTTTGCGATCTTCGATCTCTTCCCCGCATGTTCGGGTCCTGCTTCACTTCGCCTCTGCCGGGGCATTTAGACCAAAAAAAAACATCTGCCTGTCGGGCTGCCGAGCGCGGGACTGCGCCCCCCGGGTTTGCCGACCGCCATCGGAACCCTCCTCGGGTTTTCGAGCGCGCCGGGGGCCCGGGCCCCCGGAAACCCCCTACCCCCGCGCCAAAACCCCCCGCGCCCACTGCCCGGGCCCCTTTTGTGCGGGGGGGCATCTGAAAATGGGAAAAGCTGCGGGCCCAACACTGCAAACCCGGGGTCCCACAGGGGGTTGGGCCGGGAGGCGAAAATATCGCAAAAAACAGGCTAAAGGGCCCCATCATAAAAGCGCCCTTTAAAGTTTTTTTTTTCTTTAATCTCATTAAGGGATAACTTTCAAAGCCTTTTTATCCGGCCATTTAACCCTTTTATTTCTGAGGTCCCTGGCTGCACCAAAAATCAGAGGGAATTCCTGGGGCCCCCTTGGGTCACCCCCGGGGCTCCCAGTGCCCAATTTGGGGCCTGAGGGTATTATACAGTCAGCCCCGGGGCCCAGAGAGCCCTGGGCTGTCTGTATATTAAACCCACTGTCAGGGAAAACCCGTGTGTTACTCCAACAATAGAAAATGTCCTACACACCCATAGTGTAATCATTAGTATAAAAGGAGTGTAATGTTTTGCATGCAGGGGTATACAGGACTGTAAAAGGATTTGCATGGGAGGAGTATCAGGAATGTAATGTTTGGTATATTTGGGGTGTTAAATTTTTCGCATACAAAAAAGTATACGGGAGTTTTAAAAGTATTTTTTCATACAGGAGGGATACAGGAGTGTAATGTATTTTAAAAATTTTTGGGGTGTAATGTTTCGCATAAAAAAAGTATACAGGGGTGTAATGTATTTTTATATAGGGGGTGGCCCAAAAAATTATGGGAAATGTAAAAGAAAAAAAAAATAAGTGTATTTAATATCCTTTAAAGGGGAAAAAAAAAAAATAAAAAAGCAAAAAGGGAGTAGAAAAAAAAAAAAAAATTTAAAATTTTATTAAAAAATTTTTTGTTTCAAATATTACACAAAAAAAAAACCCTAGAAATAAAGGTATCCACCAACTGTAATTAAACCTTTTAGAATTAATCAACAGGTCATTTAATTTTGAAATTTTGAATGCTGTTTAAAAAAATAAAGTAAAAAAAATGTAAAAAAAAGGGGTTTTTTGTTTGTTTCTTTTAAAAAAGTATTTTTAAATTTCTGTAGTAATTTTTTATGTAAAAGCGAACTTTCTCACCCCCAAAAAAACCAAATTTCCCTTTCATAACCTGCATAAAAAAAAAAATAAAAGTTTTGGGTGCGAAAAGAAGGGAGGCAAAAAATACAAAATTTAAATTGTGTCATTAAGGCCTTTTTTTAGGCCCGGGGCTTAAAAGGGGTTTTTAAATTCATTTTTTTTTAAATAAATAGGGTTTTTTTTTTGGGAAATAAGGTTTTGTGGGAATTTTTCTTTTTTATTTTTTTATTTTTCTTTTTAATTTTTTTAAAGTCCCCAAACTGTGATTAGGGGTTGTGTAAAAGGGATATAATATGCACAGGGGTTTGGGTGACCGGGATGCTGTATCATTTAAAAAACTTTATGTGGTCATCCATTCCTGTGCCCCCAGGCCATGCGGGACTACTATATAGACTGTTTTCTTTGGCCTGGGGGACACAGGATGGCTGACCCACAATTTTGTTATATGATATAGTTGTGGTCAGCCATCCTGACCCTGTCACTGCCCCATAGAGTCCCTGTACCTTCTTTACATGTGAGGCGGGACCCAGACGGACCCAGCAGCTTCACAGACCTCGCTGACTGGTGGACACAGCGAGGTGACCGGGAGGGAGACAGCCGGGAGGGGAGAGCTGGAGACGTGATGAGGGGGAGAAGGGAGGGAGTTAAGAGGACTGAGTTCTTGCATTCCCGGCGGGGAGGAGACGGATGGGAGGGGGGATGCTGCAGCTCTGCTCTCACTGCCGGCTCTGGAGTTATTGCCGCACAGGCAGGACAGGGGCAGAGACACAGCAGCCTCTGCTATTTTTAAGTGAAAAGAGACGAGCTTGTGTTTACACTGACTCCTGACGGGGCCCCTGTTCTCATGGGGCCCCCGGACAGGTGCCCACCGTGCCCAATGGGAAAGATGGCCCTGGATCTGGTAGCACTGCCACCTGGGGATCTGGTGGTACTGCCTGCACCATTCTCATCACATACTGTAGATTAAGGGGGACATGTAAAAAAAAACTGTCGGTACAAGACTTTAGTGTTTGGACAGAGCAACCAATCCCAGCTTCCCTTTCATTTCATATAGTGGTGTTCAAAAATTAAAGTGAATCTCTAATTGTTTGCCGGGGGGAACCAAAATACTCTTAAAATGCCCCAGTTTTCAGTCCTGCACCCTCTTGTTTGTTTTCTCTTCATCATGATGCCTGCCCAGCAAGGTGATGAAATGTGGTTCCACTTACGTCCTGTCTGGACTTTGGCTTGCAACTCCGACTTGTCTCCACTTTCCCAAAGAAGCTGGAGTTGGTTTCTTATTGGAATTCACCAAATATTTCTTTCCCTTATTCGCTGCAAAATATTTTTTTGTTTTTTAAGAGGATAATAAATTGAAAAACTTATCAGCTTAATAAATGTCAATACAGTGATGTGGACCAAGGAGAAACCATTGAAAACAAGCCCGGTAAACACTAACAGCTGGCATAAAATGGGATCAAAAGCAAAACCCTAAAACTAAGATTTAAAGGGTTAAATGGCTTTGGGCCAACTTGACCCCACACTGCCATCATAAAGAGGGGGTAA
>JAODAL010054269.1:0-24746 GCA_025379985.1 Phyllomedusa bahiana
TTTCACCGCCAAAAAAAAAATTTTTTCCCTGAGCAAAATTCACAAGCGAAGGTTAATTAAAAAAATTTTTCTTGTTGTGTAGCGAAAAAAACCAATTAAAAACACGTACAAGCGGGTATTTTGGGGTTGCTAAATTGTTTGGCGCAATTTACATCCGGGGTTAAACTAAGTATTTTTCTCAGTTGTCCAGAAAAAAGAAATTTTCTTTTTCCCCGCCACAGAAAAATTTGAGCATAATTCATATCAAGGTTTAATTTTAACCTTTTTGTGTTTTACATTCAGTAAAAACACAGAGTTTTTAAGGGCACTAAAAATCAATTTTTCCTGCCCATTGTAAAGACAATTTTATCCAAGGGTTCCCCAAATTTGTTCCCTGGTTCATTTGGAGTAAAATACAGAGTGTTTTATTTATCATTATACAGATATCTTCTTTCAAACAGTGTCTGACATTTTAGAAAAACGTATTTTAGACAGAGGGGGGGGGCGGGCTCTTCACCTGCGAGGGGGCAGAGGCAAAAACTTTTCCAGGCCCGGCGCAGCACAGCAAGGGGGGAGTCGCAGCAGGGGGTCTTGGTGGGGGCCCAAATCCCGCGTATCTTGCGGCCCCGTGTGTGACTAAAACCCCAAAGGGTTCTTGATGGTTGACTGGGTAACCAAAATTCCTCCCTTTTGACATCAAAAACCCCAGCCAAGAGGGTGGGAACGTCAACACACCCTTAGTTGGCAGGGGCCCGGGACCCGGGTCGTGGCCCTTTACCTGTCCTCAACCGCCTTGCCCCCTCCGGTTCCCTCACCAAAGATCTACTAGTGGTCTGGGTCAGCCCCCAACTATATAGCGAGGATAAAAAATTTGGGAGGGTGTAGAAAAATTTTGGCAGGAAAAAAATGGGCCCAATATCCCCCTTACTTGCAGTAGGCGGCAAATATAAGATTTTTAGAGTGGCATGGGAGGTCATGTTTTTGGGGGTCAGCTTGCTACCAAAAACCCGGTGATGAGGACACATGACTTGAAAACAAAATAGATGATGAGTACCCGACCGCACTTGGGAGCGGGTGAGACAAGGGGGTTCATCATCGTAGGGGAAGAGGGCGTCCCTTGCGTTCGGCAGGGCGCACCACAAGTGGGGTTTTGTGTGGCCGTGAGTCAGAAGGGGTTAGCGCAGTGTGGGGGGCGGGCCCCAAGGGCCCATGGGGTAAAAAACCCCGCTTCGCAGGTCCAAGAAAGTAGCGGCAAGGGGGCTCAGGGCGAGGCGTGGCGGTTTAGTATTTCACTCATGCGGAGCTTGGCGGAAAAAACCCATCCGGCGGTGTGGCAGTTCTTTGCTAAGACACCGGAGGAGCCAAATATGGGAAAATATGTAAAAATCTGTGGGCAGAAAGTGAAGCGTGGCCAGGGACTAACGTTGGCCCCACGGCCCTGCGTAAACACATTTGCGGTCACCATCCGGGGGCCTTTTAGAAAGTTGATGTGGGGGTCCTCAAGCCCCGGAGGCAACAGAAGCAGCAGGGGCCAGGGACGCATGTATTTCAGCCGTCAAGCTCCACCCCTCTGCAAAAGGGAGCTGTTTTCTTTGCCTCATTCCCCCAGATGCCCCTGCTCCTCCTACTCATGGCGCGAGTCGTTCAGCGAGGTATTGCAAAGAGACAACAATATGCGTCCAACCACCAAAGGGTGCAGAAGCTGACCGTGCCCCTGTCCAAGTTGTGGTACTGCAGTCCCTCCCTTTCCAAATGGGGGACATGCACCCTTCAGAGAACAATGGTTTGCCGAGCCCAAGGAGAGTTCAAGCCTAATTTCTTTTCCAAAAAGGCAGTCACATTCTAAATATGTAGAAAGAAGGTGGGCCCGTCCTTGATTATCGGTTTGTTCCAGGCCGGCAGCCGGATTGGAGCTGTAACTACGGCAGGGCCAGTACAGTCCTTTAGGCCCACTGGGTGAAAAGGTCCCCGCCCCGGCCACCAACAACTTGAACAGAGACGCGCTTTCTCCCCCAGTTGTAAACTGCGGTCCTCCCAATGTCCCCCCCTCCCCCCCACCACCACCATCTCAGCTTCCACAAGTACGCTCAATCATACCCCATGTGAGGCACGCGGTGTCACGCAGTTTACACCTGGCTTCCTCGGGGAACGAAGTCACCCGGGGGGGAATGCTCCCCGTATGCAGCAAGAAATCGATGTTGGTTTCTCCGCCCAATTGCAAACGGAACCTGGTGCCAACAATGGGAGGGGAAAAATGGGGGTCCGGCTGCACCGAGGAGGGAGGTCCATGAGCCCTGCTGGCGCACGGTTCAATCTGGTTTGTGAAAGGTTTCCTGAAGTTTCCACGATCTTCAGAAGATTTTGAAAATGGCAGGAAAACGTGATGATTCATCCCTTCCTACAAAGCCCGGAACACCCCCCTCAGTTGCAGTGGCAGAACGGCCTCCCCCAAACACTCTGATATGCATGTTTCCACCCGTTGGAATTCAGCCTCACATGTTGGCCGACTGATGAAAGAACCCGGCCATTAAAGATTTTTTGATGATCCAGGGGGGACAGGGGTACTCCCTTTGAACTTTGATTCAGCCATGGGAGCTCATTCGTGACACCGCCGTTTTCTGAGGCCCTTTGAGGGCCCCGTTATTTGTCAGTCGCCAGGAATACGGGGTGAATAACCTTCCCCTGCTTCTGTCCGGAACAGATCTGAAAAAATGTCTGGGCAGGGGGGCTGGAGAGTGGGATACTCTCGCGGCCCCCAAGAGTTTTGGGGACTGAACCAGAGGAAGGACTTGGAGAAGCATTGTCTGGTGAAATGAGTGGGTTTTCTACCAAATGAAAGGGGGGGAGGGGCAGGGGCAGTGGGGGAGGTAGTGGAATGAGGAAGAGGGCGATTACCCCCAAGCACCCCGGGAGTATACTGGAGAAGGAGGCAGGAGTCCCCCAGAGTCCTTTTTGCAGTGGCCGGGAGCTGGAAATTTTCCTGGGTAGTGACAGCCGAATTCACCATCTGCAGAGGGGTGATTCTGGCTCTCCACCCTATTAACCCTTTGTACCCCGGTCCAAAACAGGTCCTTTTTCCCCGCTGCTGAGAGGGAGGACAAACTCAAATATATAGAAAAATCCCCGAAGTTAGTTGGCCTGCCTTTGTGCGGATCATCCTCCTCTGGAACCGGGGGTTCCTCACGCTCACGTACTACTGCTGCGGCTGCTGGGGGGAAGGTGGGGGGGTAGGAGCAGTACCAGCTCCATCAGCAGCAACCAAAGTCTGGAGTCATGATGAGAACTTCCTTCACCCGCCTAGTGAGGAGGTAGTCGCCAGCAGCAGCAGGACCTGGAGCAGTCCCTGAAAACCAAACAGGTGGTGGCCTACTTGGACAGCACTCTGCCACCCCAGTTAGAAGATCCGCTGGACTACTGGGCAGCCAAACTGGGAATGTGTGGCCGCAACATCCGAGTTGCAGTGGAGAAAACTGTCCTGCCCGGCCAGTAGTGTGGCATCAGAGCGGGTGTTCAGTGCGGCGGGGGGCCATCGTTACCCCCAAAGGGGAACCCCTTTTCCAGGAAATGTGGAACGACTGACCTTTGTCAAGATGAATCAGGCGTGGATAGGCCAGAATTTCCACACACCAATGCCTTAGGCGTCAGACTACATCAGTCATGACAACGCCTCACACCAAACTGTGAGAAATGAGTCTGGGTTCCAACTACCGGCCTCAGCCACTATTCTGCTGCCGCCACCCGCCTGATGACCAACATCTGCTGACAATTTCTCCATCTGCCACCAACCATCTTTACCAGGGACTCGTATTGCCACCCACCTCCACACTCTGTCATTGTGCCACTCTATAAAACTACAAAATGTAAAAGGCTGTGCACATCTAAAATATACTTTGAAAACGTAAGCATAGGTGCACACTGAAAAGGCAATAGTTTACATCTAATACATAAATCAGTGGCACACTAAAGACTAAGTAAAACTCAAGGTATATAGGAATATAGGAAATGCATTACTGCTAAGGAAAATGAAAAAACCTGGGACTCTTAGTTTACAGTATTTGATCAAAGATTGTATTAAGCTCACCTCCCAAAACGTCAAGGGGTTCCCAGAGCAGGTGAGTCCCTACACTAAAACATGTTACCTTACTAGGAGTCCATTCAGACTGCCACTTCCCCAGGAGTGATAGGAACCTGCAATTGAATTATCCTGCACTGATTTAAAAGAGGTGGCTGAGTGCAGCAAGCCAATGAGATTGCCATCTCTCAAATAGACTACAAAATGTAAAAGGCTGTGCACATCTAAAATATACTTTGAAAACGTAAGCATAGGTGCACACTGAAAAGGCAATAGTTTACATCTAATACATAAATCAGTGGCACACTAAAGATTAAGTAAAACCTCAAGGTATATAGGAATATAGGAAATGCATTACTGCTAAGGAAAATATGAAAAACCTGGGACTCTTAGTTTACAGTATTTGATCAAAGATTGTATTAAGCTCACCTCCCAAAACATCAATTGTGCCACTCTATGACCTCATGCTGCTGCTGCTGTTTCTGGTGCCGTGACCTCCACACTGTGTCATTGTGCCACTTTGTGGCCTACTCCTGTTTTTGCCACCTCCAGAATGTCATTGTGCCACTCTCTGACCTCATGCTGCTGCCACCGTCACCTCCACACTGTGTCATTGTGCCACTCTGTTGCCTACTCCTGTTTTTGCCATCTCCAGAATGTCATTGTGCCACTCTCTGACCTCATGCTGCTGCCGCCGTCACCTCCACTCTCTGTCATTGTGTCACTCTGTGGCCTACCCTGTTTTTGCCTCCTCCAGAATGTCATTGTGCCACTCTCTGACCTCATGCTGCTGCTGGGCTGCTCACGTGACCACTCACTGTGTCATTGTGCCACTCTGTGGCCTACTCCTGTTTTTGCCAGCTCCAGATTGTCTTTGTGCCTCTCTCTGCCCTCATGCTTCTGCCGCCGTGACCTCCACACTGTGCCATTGTGCCACTCTGTGGCCTACTCCTGTTTTTGGCACCTCCAGAATGTCATTGTGCCACTCTCTGACCTCATGCTGCTGCCACGTCACCTCCACTCTTGTCATTGTGCCACTCCTGTGGCCTACTCCTGTTTTTGCCACCTCCAGAATGGTCATTGTGCCACTCTCTGACCTCCATGCTGATGGCTCGCCGTGACCTCACATCTCTGTCATTGTGCCACGCTGTGGCTACTCCTAGTTTTTGCCACCTCCAGAATGTCATTGTGCCACTCGTCTGACCTCATGCTCTGCCGCCGTCACCTCCCTACTGTGCATTGTGCCATCTGTGGCCTACCTGTTTTTGCCACCTCCAGAATGTCATTGTGCCACTGTCTAACCTCAGCTGTGTGTGGCTGGCCGTGACCTACACCTTGTCATTGTGCACTCTGGGGGCACCCCCTTTTTTGCCACCTCCAGAATGTATTGGCCACTCCCGACTCATGTGCGGGCCCCCCCATCACCTCCACACTTGTCATAATTTGCCCCTGAACTCTAGCTTGTTTTTTTCCACTATCGGCTGACTTTATCACCAACTTTCCCCCATTCTTTTTTTGGTCGTTTTCCCCCTTTTAAAGGGCCCCAGGGAATTTTTTATAGTGAAGCGATTCAAGGGAGGGGCGGCAGTATGTGCGTGTCTACAAAAAACAAAACATTGTATGAAGACCCCCAAACCCGCTCCCTCTGCATATTTTAGGCATGGCCAAAATTCCAGCAGCCGCATGCCTTTCAGCCCGGAAATGCTGTTTTTTAAGTGATTCGTCCCCCAAGTAATTCGGAAAGAAGTTATTTTTGTCGGGGGGAAAAACGGGAAGTGAGCGACCGAATTTTTGAGAAATTCCCCACTCTAGTAAACCAAAGAGCTGTAAAGGACACCTGAAACAAAAATTTTTAGCCCCCCACCGACTGGAAAATGAAACTGCAATAGGCAAACGTTGGTTGAAAAAATCAAATGTGGGAGAATAATTAGAAAATAAAGAATACAAGAGAATGATAATTTTTCGATCTCAGCTCCCCCCCAAGCTCCCCGTGGGGCAAAATGTCACAGAAAGGTGAGCAAAAATCCAGAACCCCTGGGGAATAAGTTAATTACTGCAAAAGGGTACCATTTTAGTAAACATATGCTGCCAGGATCGATCTGCGGCCCGGGCGGTCCCCTGTTTAAGCCAGTACAAAATTGGACCCCTCTGAAGTTTTTAGAGAGCATCTGGGGTTCCAGAAGAGTACTGGGAGAATGTCATATGGTCAGATGAAACCAAAGTAGAACTGTTTGGTAGAAACAGAACGTTTTTTGAGGAGAGAGAATGCTGAGTTGCATCCAAAGAACACCATACCTACAATGAAGCATGGGTGTGGCAACATCATGTTTTGGGGCTGTTTCTCTGCAAAGGAACCAAGACGATTGATCCGTGTACATGAAATAATGAATGGGGCCATGTATCGTGAGATTTTGAGTGCAAACCTCCTTTCATCAGCAGAGGCATTGAAGATGAAACATGGCTCGGTCATTCAGCATGACGATGATCCCAAGCACACCGCCAGGGCAACAAAGGAATGGATTCATAAGAAGCATTTAAAGGTCCTGGAGTGGCCAAGCCAGTCTCCAGATCTCAACGCCATAGAAAACCTTTGGAGGGAGTTGAAAATCCATATTGCCCAGCGACAGCCCCAAAACATCACTGCTCTAGAGGAGATCTGCATGGAGGAATGGGCCAACATACCAGCAAAATGGTTTGCAACCTTGTTAAGACTTAGAGAAAACATTTGACCTCTGTCATTGCCAACAAAGGATATATAACAAAGTATTGAGATGAACTTTTGTTATTGACCAAATACTTATTTTTCCACCATAATTTGCCAATAAATTCTTTCCTAATCAGACAATGTGATTTTGTGGATTTGTTTTCTCATTTTGTCTCTCATAGTTGAGGTCGACCTATGATGTCAATTACTGGCCTATCTCATCTTTTTAAGTGGGAGAACTTGCACAATTGGTAGCTGACTAAATACTTTTTTCTCCACTGTATATGTGGATCACAAAAATGCACTGGTATATTTCACACTTTTTGGTGTTGAAAAAGATTTAGCAACAGAGAGAACTCTATTTCCTGCAAATATATCTGTTTTACAATTGCGAATGGTATATTTGAAAGGTATTTCACCCCCACAACTGCATAAAAAGAACTTTTCTCCACTCATTATAATTTTCACCAACCAACCACTATTTAAAAGATATTTCTTTGTATAGGCGATTTGAAGACAGTGTGTTATACAATTACTGAACCTCAAAAACTGCAAAAAATGAACTTTTCTTCAATCACAATAATTTGCAGCAACCGGCCACTATTTTAAATAGATTTCTTTCTATAGGAGATTTGATAACGGTGTGTTATGCACTAAGTGAACCCCCAAAACGGCGAAAATGAATTTTTCTTCAATCAGAATAATTTGAAGAAAACAACCACTATTTGAAATAGATTTTGGGCAGTGAGTATGATTATTTGGTTATAAAAGTATGATGTATATGAGAGTTAGGCGTTATATGATGCACAGATACGTTGTGGTTTTTTAGTGTGTTGGCTTGTGGTGATAAAGCTGATGCATTGTGCATTATATTGCTTATGAAGGAGGAGGAAGTGCTGTGGTGAGCACGAGAAATAATAGGTGAAAGATTAAGGTTTTTAAAAAGGTATCATATCGTGGCTTTTCTTCTGAATAGTTTTATACTATGGACAGATATAAATATTAACGCTGGTGTCTTTGTTATAGTTCAAACATTTAATGTTATTACCTAGGAGCATAGCAGAGAGGTTCCTTTGACATTTTTCACAGCAACTTTTGTTAGGGGAATTAAATATATTGTCGCTTATACCTTAAATCATTATATTTTATAATCTGCCCAACCAGCAGATTATAAAATTAGAAAAATTTTCTTGAAAATTAGAAAATTACTACTAAATTTATAAGCCCCCTAATGTCGTTAAAAAAAAAATGATGCCAACCTACAGTATACATATGGTAGATGCTAGTTATAAACTATTTTGAGTGGAATAACTATCTGTCTTACATTCGGAAATTTTTTAAATTTTAAATTTTTTAACTTTGAACATGGTAAATTTTTCTAATTTTTCACGTTACATTGATATTTTTCACAAATAAACAAGGACTTTTTGGACCAAAATTTCTTACTATCTTAAAGAACAATGTATCAATAGAAAAAAATCTCTGAATAACATGGATAGCTTAAAGTGTCAAAAAGTTATTCTCACATAAATTGACAGATGCCAGATTTAAAAAATGGAGCTCTGTCAAAGAGGCCAAAACTGGCTCTGGGCCACATGTATGAAAACTATTTAGGCCTAAAACTCACTTTGTCGCCCATAGCAATCAATCAGAAAAATGAAAGGGGAGCTCTGATTGGTTGCTATGGGCAACAATGTGAATTTTAGACCTAAACAGTTTTCATACATGTGGCCCTTTGTCTTTTATGGACAAGGCTAATTTGTTGTCATCTTGTGTTGTACAAAACACTGATCTTCCTAAGTCATCTTTAGGGACAGGAATGATGTCCAGTACCCGGATGAGGTTAGAGAACCTTTCTTTTACTTCATAATGATGAAAACATGACTTAAAGTGAGTTGTGCGACCATTTTGGAGCACACAGGTTTTGAAGGCGTTCACCTGAGATGGTTTATGACTCTTATGTAAACATACATAGCCCACAATTACCCAGCCTAAGTCAAGTTTTTCAGGGCCATTGCATTGTTGACTTATGAACTCTCAGAATATCTCTCCCATGTAACAGTAAGAATATCAGCATTCATGTCCATTGGAGTAAGCTCATTAGCTAGGTGTCTCAAGTAAAGATGATGATGATATGCAGCTTCTAGTGTTTGATTTTCTGCTCTTTCATCAGGTATCTGGTCACATTCAGTTAACATTTGTAAGGGTATGTGGTGATTCCCTTTAATTGAAGAGACAATTTACCCAGTGACTCTTCTGTCAAAAGTCTCTACACGAAGAGAGTTGGTGTTTAGGATGTATGATTTGCTTCACCCTTTATATTGAAGATCTCAAATAATTTAGGCTTTGCTAGAGACCTGTTGCTTTGTTCATCTATAATAGCATACATTTTGATGTCCTTTTCACACTGACCTTCTGGGTAGACCTTGACCAGTCACAAAGCATTTAGGACCATTCTTTCTGCCACATATTTCCATGCAGGAAGAGGAGACAGTGGTTGTGGCTGAATCTTAAGCAGGTGGCTCCCCGCAATGCATTGCATCAGTGCTAGATGCTGCTAGTGGTTGTGAGTTGTTAGGAGATAAAGTAGAATACATAGCTATAATATGTCTATCACTATTGCCTTCAGCACACTTTATGACAGCCTTACAATCTTTTGCAATGTGGTCTGAAGAAGCGCAACACTTGTTAAACACACTCCAAGCGCCTTGAAAGTATCTCTGCACTCTTGCAAAGTCTAAGCCCTGAGCTAAAAACATTCTTTCAGAGGATGAGGTCTTTTGTGAATGGGACACATACGATTAGGGTCCCTTTCTTTAAGGACCGGAGCATCCTGCCTACTGGTGGAGGATGATGTAAGTGGGACTCTTGCCTTTCTAACAGATACTCTTCCCCTTAAGTCTCTACATTTGCATGTTGTCACAGCTAGTATCATTCTTTTTCCAAGTTTGGTGAATGATGAATCTGGAAAAAGAGGAGAAAGGGGGAAAAGACACATTGTGTTCTTTTTGTATCTGGAGCTTTGGTCTGCCCATTTTTCTTAAAATTTCATAAATAAGCTTCAGAACTGTTCAAGTCTCTCTCATGTTGCAGCAAGACCTTAGTCTGAGTGGCATGCATGAACTGCTCTCAATGTCTTTACCCATTCTACAGATTCTGGGTCTAACCAGTTGACAAGCAAGTCAAGCTTTTCTTTAGCGGTGAGATTAAGATCATTGATTCCTGCTTAAAATGTCAATTTCAAGGCTCTACAGTTTTCAGTATGGTCGCCCAACTTTTAGAGACTAATGTTTATCAGCTCCCTGCGTATCATATCTCTGGCAAAATCCAACATGTCTGATCTACCACTCCTTGTTGCTGGGTTACATTGTGATGTCTCTGGCAAATGATTCTGAGATAAATCAGGAGAAATGTATGTAGCATGAGGATTAGATCAGCAATGGATGATAAATGGGGAAAAAAGAAAATTCCTGCTTTATTATCAAAAATCCATAAAAACCAACATCAAATAGACAAAACAGGTCAAGGCTGACGCATTTCAGGCACCGATGTGCTTTTACTCGTAGTATGAAGACAATGACCAACGTACTATTTAAATACTATACATAATAAAAAACAAATTGTACTCACCTGTGCAGCATACACCTTGATCAGACATGCGGAGAACAACACACACGAAACATCCGGAACTGGGAAGGACCAGAAGTGGCATAAAATACATGCACAACAGGCAAAAAGGGAACATGAATAGTCCTGGCAAATTAGAGCATGCACAGAAGAGTGCTGAAAACCTAATACAAATCAATGCGTTCTCCAATCAAAGGAAGAATGCAGTGTGTCACATGATGACAGACATGTATATTCACCCAAAGATGGTTGACTGCGCACAATTGGGTGGGTCAAAAGCAAATTGAGGATTTGTTACATCCAACAGAGGGTGCTGTGGGCTTCTCAGCCCCTTTCCCATAATGCCTTGTGATATGCAGATGCTAAGTAGAGGGCGAAAAGGCAAAACATACTCTACAAGCCGTTTGTTCGTTCGGTGCTCTCCTTAAGGAGAGATCTTCCCTTCATGAGCTACTCGATGCCTCACACACAGCCAGCCAGTATTGCTCTGCTCTGCACTGAAGAGGGACAAAAATCCCAAAACAGCATTGTCTGCAGATGAGAGATACTGGCTTGGCTAAAAAATCCTTTTTGCTTTCTCAAGACTCGGTGGGTCAAAAGCAAATTGAGGATTTGTTACATCCAACAGACGGTGCTGTGGGCTTCTCAGCCCCTTTCCCATAATGCCTTGTGATATGCAGATGCTAAGTAGAGGGCGAAAAGGCAAAACATACTCTACAAAGCCGTTCGTTCGTTCGGTGCTCTCCTTAAGGAGAGATCTTCCCGTTCATGCGCTACTCGATGCCTACCACACAGCCAGCCAGTATCGCTCTGCTCTGCACTGAAGAGGGACAAAAATCCCGAAACAGCCTTGTCTGCAGATGAGAGATACTGGCTTGGCTAAAAAATCCTTTTTGCCTTCTCAAGACTCGGTGGGTCAAAAGCATATTGAGTATTTGTTACATCCAACAGAGGGCGCTGTGGGCTTCTCAGCCCCTTTCCCATAATGCCTTGTGATATGCAGATGCTAAGTAGAGGGCGAAAAGGCAAAACATACTCTACAAGCCATTCGTTCATTCGGTGCTCTCCTTAAGGAGAGATCTTCCCTTCCTGAGCTACTCGATGCCTCCCACACAGCCAGCCAGTATCGCTCTGCTCTGAACTGGAGAGGGACAAAAATCCCGAAACAGCGTTGTCTGCAGATGAGAGATACTGGCTTGGCTAAAAATTCCTTTTTGCTTTCTCAAGACTCGGTGGGTCAAAAGCAAATGAGGATTTGTTACACCCAACAGAGGGTGCTGTGGGCTTCAGCCCCTTTCCCATAATGCCTGTGATATGCAGATGCTAAGTAGAGGGCGAAAAGGCAAAACATACTCTACAAGCCGTTCGTTCGTTTGGTGCTTTCCTTAAGGAGAGATCTTCCCTTCATGAGCTACTCGAGCCTCCCACACAGCCAGCCAGTATGCTTTTTTGCTCTGCACCTGAAGAGGGAAAAAATCTGAAACAGCTTGTTGAGGATTTGTTACATCCAACAGAGGGCGCTGTGGGCTTCTCAGCCCCTTTCCCATAATGCCTTGCACACAATTGAGAAACAGGAAAGCTGCAACTGCTAACAAAATAAACAAAAAAAGGCTATGGCCATGCAAGAAAAATATGCAACATAGACATGAAAGGGATATCTAAAATATTC
Organism: Phyllomedusa bahiana; assembly: GCA_025379985.1. NCBI lineage: Eukaryota > Metazoa > Chordata > Amphibia > Anura > Hylidae > Phyllomedusa > Phyllomedusa bahiana. The sequence continues at coordinate 12,052 of JAODAL010054269.1, forward strand.
TGCTAAATTTCAGAAGTAAATAGATCATATTGTTAGAATGTGCACAAAATTGAATATACATTTATACATTAACCCCTTACCGACCTATGACGTATGAGTATGTCATAGAGCCCGTAATTGGCTTTGAAATGGGATCGCATCGCCATCTTTGTACACCCTAATGCATTGCCTATGCAATGCATTAGGCTGTATTAACGATCGTGCCCCCTAGGGGTCAAGCACCATAGGGGGACTAAATGTTAAAGTAAAAATAAATACCGTAAATAAAGTTTTAAAGTACAAAAAAAAGTATTAAAAGTTCAAATCACCACCTTTTCACCATTTTACAAATAAAAACAATAAAATAAAAAAGTTACACATATTTGGCATATCGCCGCATCCGAAAAAGTCCGATCTATAAAAATGTAATATAATTTATCCCATACATTGAACACCATAGAAGAAAAAAAAAATCCAAATGCCAAAATTGTGTTTTTTTGGTCATTTCATGTCGCAAATAAATTGGAATAAAAATGATCAAAAAAGTTGCATCCATTTCAAAGTGCTAGCATTAAAAAAGTACACTTGTGCCCGCAAAAAATGCCCCCTCACTGACATCCGTAGGTGTTTGTACAAAAACGTTATTGGTCACACAAAACGGCGCCACGGCACAAATTTCAAAAATAGAAAATGTTTGGATTTTTTTTACGGTACCAAAACATAACGAAAACCCTGCATGTTTGGTATTTCCGGATTCATAGCAACCTGTAGAATACAGAGGACACATCATTTTTACCGAAAAATAAACTCCATAAAAACAAAGCTCCCGCAAACATGGCGCAAGTACTTTTTTCACATTTTGCCCCACTTACAATTTTTTTGCTGTTCCCTAGCATATTCTATAGTAATATCAATAACACCACTAGAAAGTACAACTTGTCCCGCAAAATAAAAACCCACATATGTCTATGTAGGTGGAAAAATAAAAAGGTTATGGCTTTCAGAAGGCAAAGAGGAAAAAAATTTAGAGCCATATTATTATGACCGTCCGTAAGGAAGGGGTTAATGAACACCAGCCGACAGCGGTCTTTATAAATAACCTCATAATGATCTAAACATAAACATATCAATAATAAAACATAATTTCCCTTTTTGTGGTTTAAGCCATTAGGGAAAGATGTATCGAGGGTAAGTATCCGGTATGTTTTTCTCTATCACCAATACTATATGGTTCTTGCTACATATATAGTATGCACCATGATAGAGAAGCATATTGGATACTTACCCTTGATACATCTTTCCCTAATGGCTTAAACCACAAAAGGTAAATTGTGTTTCATTATTGATATGTTTATATTTAGACCATTATGAGGTTATTTACAAGGACTACTGTCGACTTGTGTTAATTAATGTATAAATGTATCTTCAACCTGGTGCACATACTAATAATAAGTATAATATCTACTTACTTCCGAAATTTAGGGGGATATTTTAGATATCCCTTTCATGTTTATATTGCTTATTTTTTCTTGTATTCTATAAACATTTGTTCATTTATTTTATTTGCGGCTTTCCTCTTTCTCAGCAGTGCATGTCTGTCATAATGTGACACACTGCGTTGTTCCTTTGATTGGAGAGTGCTTTGGTTTGCATCGAGTTTTAAGAGCTATTATGCACAGGACTATCCTCTTTCCCTTTTTGCCTGTTGTGCATATCTTTATGTCACTTTCGGTCATTCCCGGTTCCGGGTGTTTGGTGTGTGTTATTCTCCACATGTCTGATCAAGATAAACGCCGCACAGGTGAGTACAATTTGTATTTTATTTTGTATACTATCTAAGTAGTACGCTGGAAGAGATGAGCGATACTATCGACAAAAGTTGAAATCAGCATGGTTTTTACATTTATCTGTGCTTCGTGATGATGCGATAGTTTACTTGAATATCATAACGATAATCGTTTTTACGTTTACAATCGCGCCTTTTTCAGCGCTTCCTCTAATTTTGCAGTCCAGCCAATCAACGAAGAGCATAGAGCAGGGTGAGCTGGGTGTACAACGTCATGATTGGGCGGTGTATGGACCTCATTCGCTGCAAAAATCACATGACCTAATTTTATGTATGCAACTTCATTTCCTGTTCAGCCTCATTTCTCACTGATCTCACTACAGAGCAACACATCTTACTGCCTGTCCCAATAGCTGTTGTTACAGCTCAGAGAGACAGTCTTCTTTTATACAGAAAATCATCCTTGTGGTTGTGAAGCATAGGATATAGCTAGATTAGAGAATTTAAGTTCTGATTTAGTTAGAGAGAGACTTGTAAAGAAATCTTGTTCTGTGTGCAGCCAAGGATGGTGGGGGGGCGGTGGAGTCGTAAAGGAGGGTTGATGATGTGCAGCCTAGTCTCTTCTGTACTGAACTCACATGGAAATAGTAATTTTTTTAACACTTTGTGGCCAGCAGATCTCCCACCTGAGGTGAAATTGTCCCTTTTGTTTTTGCACTTCTATTGGTGTCTGTACGTCCCAGTTTTTTGCCAATAGCCCCCTTGTACGCAAATTGGGTTACAGATATTTTATAGTAACTCGCGCCTGTTGTCAGTGGTGCCAAAACCGGCATATGTAATCCATATAACTTTTAAATAGTTCTATTTCACTCAGTGTGTCTCAGTTTGCGCAAATCGTGCACTTGTACGCAAATTGGGTTATAGATATTTGATAGTAATTGGTGCTACATGTCAGCATTGTAAAACCACCATATCTCATTCATCTAACTTTTCAATAGTTGTATATTGCACTCTGTGCTTGTCAGTTTTTTGCCAATAGCCCCCTTGTACACAAATTGGGTTACAGATATTTTATAGTAACTGGCGCCTGTTGTCAGTGGTGCCAAAACTGCCATATGTAATCCATATAATTTTTATAACTTTTAAATACTTCTATTTCACTCAGTGCGTCTCAGTTTGGCGCTAATCGTGCACTTGTACGATAGTTTGTTGAAAAGTATCAATTGCTAGTCCTACTGGGCAGTTGTAAATCTCAGGGACTGGTGTTACCAGACCGAATTTCACAGATTTTTGACAGAAACAATTCTGTTTCTAATCCTAGTTGGCTGTAGGAAATTAGAGGAATTTAAGAATACCTGTGATTTTTACAGTTTCTCAATAAGAGACTGTGAAAAACTCTTCTATACCTTTTAAATTTTTATCTTTCTGAACATGGAGCAAACTACAGGTGGTAAGCGAGCAAAGAATGGTGTAGGACATGGAGCTAGAGGTAGGAGAGAATGTGCTCCTTCCACTGCTGCGGACAACATGCAAGTCAGCACATCGTCAGTTGCAGGACCGACAGGCCTGTCATCGCTGCTTTGGTTCCCTGTGAATCTGTCACGGATCACGCCGCAGTCCTCTGCCATGGACCGTCAGGCCTGTCCTGTCCTGTCTTGTTGCTTCTTGTGGTCCTGTCTGTGCACTGTGCCTCCTAGGGCGTGCGCGCGGCAGCTTCCTGCCTTTTTATTAGTTCCTGTCCTGTGCACCTTCCTCTTCACCTCTGACCTCTGGCTATAAGAGGAAATTCCTGCCTTTACTCTGGGTCAGTCCATTGTTGCAGTTTGAGCCTCATGCTGAATCCATCTTGAGCTCATGCCAAAATCTCGTGTCTGCTGTTGGGGATTTTAACCCCTGAGTTGCTGGTCCAGTTCCTGCTTCCCACCTGAACTCGTGACCATCCGTCCGTCGTGTCTGCTGTCTCTGCACCTGTCCTGTATCCTGTCGTGTCGTCCTTGTCCAGTACCTGCCATGTCCTGATGTTGTACCTGTTTCTGTATCCTGCTGATTCCTGCTATGTGTACGTTTATTCCTCCTGTATCCTGCTGCACATGTTTCCTGTTGTTCCTGTATACCACTGCCTGTATTCCTGTCCTGCACCTCGGCTGTCACCGCAGGTAGCCACGTCAGGGGTAGCGACCTGGGGGTCCCCGCAGCAAAGTCCATCCCGCTTTGCGGCAGGCTCTGGTGAAGAACAGGGTCCCCTTAGACTCCGCTCCCTGGCGTGGTCCTCCAGCTACCACCTCGCCTGCGGTGATCACAGTGGATCCACAAGTGGATGTCAGCGGTCGGCGCTTCGGTGTACGTTGGTTGTCGCCGATCCGTTACAGAATTTCAGTAATGAAGAGCGTCGCCAATCTGTTCTTCAGTGGTTAATGCAACCTGCATCCTCGTCCTCCCAGTCACAGCCATGAATGTTGTCATCATCATCGTCAGCATCCATCCAACCTGAAGCGAAGGCAGGCCAAATGTCAACTTGTGTACCCACCACTGTGGATAATCCATTTTCTGAAGACCTCTTTGATGACACAATGCGGTTGGGGTCAGAAGGCATTTCAAAAGATCAAGAGGCCAAAAAGGATGATATAGTCTTCTCTGACGCCCAATAGCTGATGCCATCAGAGGAGGAGAAGGAAACCGGTCAGTCGCCACAAATCCCGAGCGGTCGGCAACGCCTTGCAGTGCCTGTTGCTTGTAGCCCACAGCTCCAGGATGCAGAATGTCAGGACGAGGAAGTCACCTGTGGTGGTGGTGATGATGATGAAATTGCGGATCCAACGTGGTCTTTTCAGCAGAATTTGCTTGTGAGCACTTCATCACTGGACGAGGAGGAAGACGATGGGGTAAGGTCAGTACGGGTACAGCCTCAAAAAGCGAGAGGACGGTCGCAGTCCGCTGAGATTATTCCGCCAGCCATGATCAGCGGAAACACCGCTCCTCGCTTAATGCCGTCGAAAAGGTCCAGGACCTCTCAAGCCTGGGCCTTTCTCGATCAAGCCTCACATTCGCCCAGCGATGTCATATGCCGCATATGCCGCAAACGCATCAGTAGAGGGAAGAATCTAAAGTGTTTAACCACCACCAACATGTTTAGTCACATGCAGCGAATGCATGAGTTTTCATGGAGGAAACACTTGGCGAAAAAAGGCCACGACGGTCCTGGGCTTCCAACCACTGTCACACCCTCTGTCTCCGCCTGCTCCTCCTCCGCCACTTCCAAGACCAAGCATTCCTCTGCTGCCCATGTCCCTCCGTGTCATGAGCAATGATCAGCCTCTGCTTCAGCCTCCACCATCGCCCGCGAACCACCACCACTGCCAGGGACCCATTCTACCCCTTCTCCTTCCACCAGTTTGACCTGCACGCCGTACAGCGGCAAGTCTAGCAGCCTTCCAGGTTTGGGAGCAGAAGAAACAATTTAACCCAAACCATCCTAAAGCCAAAAGCCTGAATGTCGGCATTGCCAGGCGTTTGGACTTGGAAATGTTGCCTTTCCGTCTGGTGGACATAGATGAGTTCAACCACGTGGTGGCCTTTGCCTGCCCCCCATACAAGATGCTGAGTAGGTATTTCTTTTCCCGAAAAGCTGTCCCTGTCCTAGCCAACCACGTGTCAGAAAAAATCTCCAGCGCATTGTCTGCACATGTGTCCGCAAAAGTCCATCTGACCACCGATACATGGGCTAGTAAGCACGGTTAAGGCTGCTATATCTCTGTGACAGCTCACTGGGTGAGCTGGGTGGATGTCTCTGGTGGTGACGGTGGCTCTCAGGCTTGGCACACGCTCTTCAAAACCGCAGGGATGGTGCAGGGTTCTTTCCCCCAAAGTCCAATGGTAGCATCACGTGCCCAGAGAAACCAGGCCGTGTTAAAATTATTCTGTCTTGGACACCGTCAACACACAGGTCAAGAGCTGTGGATGGCTCTGTGCAATGAGACCGGTGACTGGGTGACAAGAACCTTGCGCCAGGCAAGGTGGTGTGCGATAACGGGCGAAATCTCCTGGCCACCCTTAATGTCGGCCTTGAAAAGAGGTGGGCAGGGATTTGAGGCGGAGGAGGAAGATCAGGAAGATCAGTTTACTAGTGCCCCTTGAACCCGAAGTTTGGGAAATAAAGGCTCCATCTCTCACATTAGTGCTTGGATGCACCATTTCCTCCAACATGATCCTCGCATTAAGGCCATCAAAATGAACAACAGTTACTGACTGGCCACCCTTCTCGATCCCCATTACAAAGTGAAATTCAGCACTTTCCATCCACCCACCCAAATTGAGAGTAAAATGCAGGAATTGGAGACCATTCTCATTGATCAACTGGAGACATCTATTGCGTCTGCATCACAGTCTTCAATTGTCACGGTGGAACAACGTCGGCAACGTGACAGCAGTAGAGCGCCAAGTAGCCGCAGCAGCAGGCATTGTGGCAGAAGCCTAATGGGTGAACTTTGGCAATCCTTATTTACCACCTCACCAACGCATGTAATGCAGGGCACACATACAACACACAGAGACCGGTTTAAGTTCATGGTGCACGATTATCTGTGTCTCAATAACGATGTTTTTGGATATGTTCCGGACCCAATTGACTTCTGGGTATCCAAAATGGATGAATGGCTCGAGCTCGCTCGCCACACCATAGAGGTGTTGTCCTGCCCAGCAGCCAGCGTCATATCTGAGCGGACCTTCAGCACAGCTAGAGGAGTCATTACAGACAAACGCATCCGGCTTTCCACTGATAATGTGGATCGTTTGACTTTCATGAATCAGGCGTGGATCTCTGATGATGTTGTGGCCCCAATTGCCGAGGTCACCGATTAGTTGCCAGTCTACTTCACATTCCTCTTCAAAAATAAATGGTCCTATTGTAAAAAAAAATTAAAAAATGATCATTTCTTACTGCAATTTTTATTCTGAGTGCCCAAATTGTCATTTTGCTGGTTTTGCGGTTAGGAGACTGTAAAAGACACCAATTGTACACTTTTTCAAGAAAAAAACGTATTCCATTTACTCCATGAAAATTTTTCGCACTATCAATGGTTTTGAGGTCATGGTGCTGTGAGATACAGCTATAATAAAGGTCCTTTGGAACAGAAATGTGGGTTCTAAGTGGCATTTCTTCCTCAAAATTTTAACAGTGGCTGAGAAGTCATTTTGATAATTTTTTGGGTCATGGTAATGTGAAATACAGCTATACTACAGATCCTATTATAAAAAAAATGTGGTTTCTAACAGACATTTGTTCTTCACAATTGTCAACAGTGGTGGAAGGGTCATGTTTTGAATTTTTAGAGGGCATGGTGCTGTGAAATACAGCTATGCTACAGGTCCTATTGTATAATATGTGGTTTCTAACAGACATTTGTTCTTCCCATTTGTCAAGAGTGGCCAAATTGTCAGCAGTGGCTGAAGGGTCATGTTTTGAATTTTTGGGGCCATGGTGCTGTCAAAAACAGGAATAGTTAGGACACTTTAATGGACACACATGTGACTTTTTGCAAGATCTTTAACATAGCAAGCAATCTCTGTAGTGAGACAACCTGTTTAATACAATTTAAAAAAAAGAGAAACAAGGACGTAGTGGGATTCCATCCTATTTAAAAAATGTGTTTTCTAGAATTAAACTACTAAAAAACTTGCATGTACAAAATAGCTGATACAAATATTCCTGATTTGTACAAGGGAGGTACAGTAACCACTGATAAAAGACTTGAACAGATGTAGGTTATTCATGGAGACATGGAGCATGGAGAACATTCGTCACCATAAGAACAGAGACAATTTCCTCCAGCACTTTGATTAAAATGAGAAAAAGAAAGCCAAGAAAAAGGGCACCTGGGTGGAACAGGAGCGTCAAGCACCAGTGTTTCTAAGTGAAGCTCAATAGGTCCGCACTCAATCGGAGGGGCAAGCGCGCTCGTATAGGAAGAAATTTCTCAAGCGCTACCCAGGTCTTGACTGTCTTCTGAGGAAGGATCAAGGTCTTAGCTCACACTTCCACTTCCGCACTCTGCTTCAGCATGAATGTTTTCGTTGCTGAGTCATATGGGCATTTTTGCCTTGTTAACAGATGACTGACACCAGCCCTAGCTCTCACCGCACCCACTGTAAGTCCAGCCCTGCTAACTGAACCTGCGTGTTAATAGATGACGGACGCTAGCCTGGGCTCTCACCGCACCCACTGTAAGTCTGGCCCTGGCAGCTGAACCTCCGTGTTAACAGATGACTGATGGCAGCCCTGGCTCTCACCGTTAGGGGCAATCAGGAGAGCTTCAAATTTCTCTAAAAAACAGGATTTAGAAAAAGGTAATATCTTTGAGGTCATATAGTGTCAAAAATGGCTCCAGGGCTAGACACAAATTGCACAATTTAAGGCTTAAAATTTTCTGGGGCTGGAGTCACTATGGGGTCGCATCATCTGATCTCCAGAGTAGTCTGTCCCTAATCACTGAAGAAGGATTTGGAGGAAAAATGAAACCAATGAATTCATTGGCCCAATCACTCTCAGAAGCCAGGAGGGCAAATGTCTTCTCAACTAAGAAGTGTTTTGGGGATGATTAGGACATTTGTATTACTTATGGGGTGTGCGAATAAATTAAAGGGGTTTTGCCACAATCTCATTTCATACCTCCTGCATCCAGCTCTTCAGCTCTGTGTGCTCAGAAGGGGGTGTGTGTGATTTGTTTGAATTGCATATCATGTGACCCAGCAGGATGACATCACCAGGCCTTTCCTCTCTGTAGTCAAAGAAAGGTCTGTTTATGTAAAGTATTGTGAGTAGCTGAGAGGTAAGTTTTTGCCTCCAGGCACAAAAGTCCTAGGTTCAAATCCCTGCAGGAACCAAACCTGTGTTTTTTTTTCTCTTTATCAATGCACAGACCTCATTGAGGTTTCTTTTTTATTTATTTGCACTGTTTGACTAATTACTAAGGAGAACAGAGGACGGGAGTAGAATGACAGCACCTGGGGTTAGAACACTCAGTAGCTGCCTGAGAGGAGAAGTGATGTCTGAGCATGTGTGACCAGGTCTGGGGAGCTCTCAGCCCTGGTCGTATCCCCTGGAGACGAGCTGTAAACAATGGATCATTAAAGGAGCAGCTAAGACAAAAACGGTACAGAATTTTTAATAATAATGAATGGTGAAAATGTTTGTTATTTCATTTGCAAGATTCTCACCTCAATTTTACTTCGTGGCAAAATCTCTTTAACACTAGGGATGAGCGATATTATCGACAAAAGTTGAAATCGGCACGATTTTTACGCTGATCGGAAATTGACGATCGCGCGATATTTTAGGTGACAATCTTACAGATAATCTATTACTATCCCGCCATTTTCAGCATGTCCTGTCATTTTGGCGGCCAGCCAATCAGCTCCGAGGATAGAAGGGGGTGAGGAGGATGTACAACATCACCACTTTGCAGTGTATGGATCTCATTGGCTGCAAAAATCTGGTGACCTCATTTTATCTATGCTGCTGCATTTCCTGTTTGAGCTCATACTCTGTCTATCACACTTCACAGCAGGACGTGTCTCTCAGCGTTTAAACCAATAGCTATTCTAACAGCTGTGATAGTCACTTCTAATTACAAGAACCCATCACCTACAGCTTAGAATAGAGTTAGATTAAGAATTGCACTTCTATTTAGTTAGAGAAAGTTTTAAAGGAGAGTAAATTTTGCAGCTCAGTGTGTTTTGTGATTTTCAATAGAAAAACATGTGTTTTCTAACAACACTTTTTTGCCACAACACCTCTGCTACAGTTGAAATTGACCCTGTGGATTCACTTCTTTGCAATCATTGCGTGTCATGTTCCAAAAAACCGGCTTAACTTATCCTATAACTTTTAAATATTTTAACTGAAGTCGCGTGTGTCTCATAATGGTGCAAAGAGTCCATTGTACGAATAATGTGTTCTATCTACCAATTTCCCTAGTAAATAACGCTTGTAGTCAGTGTGCGAAGGCTGCATCTAAATCCATATAATATTTAAATACGCTTATTGCAGTCCCGTGCATCACAGTTGCGCAAAGAGTTCAGTTGTATTACGAATATTGTGTCTATGTATTCCTATGATAAAATTAACCTTGTAGTCAGTGTGCAAAGCTGCCATATTAATCCATTTAATATTTAAATACTCAATTTGCATTCCGTGCACTCAGTTTGGTGCAAAGAGTTCATTTGAACGCAAATTTGGCACATTAAGATCGGGAGTTGCGCCGTTTTCTGGCAAAAACGTCGCCTCACCAGTCTCGAATCCCCTGCCGTAGTCAGGGAAGCGATTTATAGCGCAGCCTTCAACCACTTCAGATGTGCCCTCACAGAAGGGGCGTATAATGGGCGCGGTGATGTGGCGTTTCAGGGGCGTGCGGTGCTTTTGAAAACTCCGGGCATGTATATAACGCGGGCAGCAACAGAAGCGCATTGCAGCGCCACCAGTAGTTCTATACGTATAAACGTTGGCTATCGACATCGGCGAATTCAATAGACCGGCCCACCAACCGATAAGGTGTTAATCGATAGATAATCAGTGAGCGATGACCATTAAAGACTACTGGGAGAGCAACAACACCTTCATTCATTACAACCCAAACAGGGCTGGAGAAAGCTGGAATTTAACAGCCACACCAGTCAAATGGATACCTGCTACATCTTAGCACAAACACTTAAGCTATAAAAGACCCCCACAGAAAAAAAAGTCACACACCATTCACTATCCCTGTCCTGTATACCACCTGCATGACCCACAGATTAAAAAGTGCCAGAAGAAAGTAGTATTATTTTGAACCCACCCATTTTTAGTTGAACTGGACATTGACAAACCCTGTCCTGTGACCGCAGCATACCTAAACCATTCAGACCCCACAGATTAAAAAGTGTGCCGGAAAAATGAAGTCTATTTCACCACCATTTAGTTTCACTGGACATTGACTAGAACTGTCCCAGGACCGCAGTATGACCATAAACCTTATCTGACCCCGATAAAAAGTGCCGCGAAAAAGGAGTCCTTCAACCCGCATTTAAGTTGAACTGGACATATACTGTCCCTGTCCAGTAACAGTATGCCCAGTTAAACCTGTCCTGACCCCCGATAAAAAAGTGCCTAAAACGCAGTCATCAACCCACCATAGGTTTAACAGACATTGACTAGAAACTGTCCTGGACCGCAGTATGACCATTAAACCTGTCAGAACCCCAGATTAAAAAGTGCCGGAAAAAGGAGTCATACAACCACCATTTAGTTGAACTGGACATTGACAAACCCTGTCCTGGACCTTCATCAAGACCCTTAAACCTGTCTGACCCACAGATTAAAAAAGTGCCGGAAAAAGGATCCTTTCAATTCAAACCACCATTGTAGTTGAAATGACATTGACTATACCTGCCTGGACCGCAGTATTACATTAAACCTGTCTGACCCCCAGATTAAAATGCCGGAAAAGGATCTTTTCAACCACATTTAGTGAACTGGACATATACTGACCTGACCTGGGCCACAGTATGACCATTAAACCTGTCAGAACCCACGAAAAAAAACGTGCCGAAAAAAGGAGTCTTCAACCACCTTTATATTTGAACGCGACATTGACTATACCTGTCCTGTCCACAGCATGACCCAGTGCGGGTTACAGTGAGGTTGCGGTGAGAGCCCAGGCTTGGGCGTCCGCATCTATAATCACGCATGTTAAAATGCCCTTATGACGGCAGCAAAACCGAAACTGTCGTGCTGAAGCATAGTGCGGAAGCGGAAGTGTGAAAACTCCCAGCCTACCTCATACACAGTCAAGGACCTGGGTAGCGCTTGCCCCTCCGAAAAGAGTTGCAGACAGCAAGATGAGTTCACTTGGAAATACTGGTGTTAACGCTCCTGTTACACCCAGGTGCCCTTTTAGCATGAATTCTTTTTCTCATTTTATTACTCAACGTTCTGAGAAATTGTCTCTGTACTTTGTTCTCTGTCCGTGATCCAACACCATTTCCTCTTAAAAACCTAGCATTTGGTCAAGTTTTCCTGTACCCCTCCCTATGTACCAATTCATAGGCTTTTTTTTACCAGCTATTTGTACATGCAAGTTTTTTTAGTAGTTTAAAAATTCTAGAAAACACAATTTTTTAAAATTGGGAGGGGAAATCCCACCATGTCTTTGTAAAAAAATGGGTTGTTTTCAAAAAGGTTTGTTTAAGAAAGGGTTAAAATCTTGCAAAAAGAAGTCTTTTGCAATATTTGTTTTCCATTAACAGTGTCCCACCTATTCCTGTTTTCTGACAGCACCATCACCCTTGAGCCAAATCTTGACAATTGTAAAAAACAAATGTCTGTTAAAAACAACAAATTTTTTTTTTAATAGGGCCCCCTAGTATAGCTGCATTTCAAAGCAAAATGCCCCCAACAAAATTAAAAACTTTAGCCCTTTTTTGGGGCAATTGTGAAGAAAAAATTTTCTGTTAGAAACAACATTTTTTTTTTTAATAGGACCTTTGTATAGCTGCATTTTTAAAGCAAAATGCCCCCCAAAAAATTTAAAAGCAGACCCTTTTAGCCCCTTTGGGGGCAATTTTGAAAAACAAATGTCTGTTTGAAAAACATTTTTTTTGGGTTTGGAACCCGTAGTAAAAGCTGCATGTCACAGAAAAATCCCCCCAAAAATTTAAAACTTGGGCCCATGAGGGCCCCTTTTTGGGCAATTTTTGAAGAACAAATATTTTGTTTAAAAAAAACAAATTTTTTTTTTAATAGGACCCCGTAGTTTTTGCTGATTTCAAAGCAGCAAGACCCAAAAATTTTTAAAAATGAAATTCTCAGCCCTTTTTTAAAAAATTTTGAAGGAGAAATGCCACTTAGAAGCCAAAATTTCCTTTTCCCAAAAAACCTTTATTTTACTGTAAACTCACA